>VZZY01001674.1:0-11213 GCA_013400335.1 Eurystomus gularis
TTCAAGGAAAGGGCCTCAAAGAAGGAGTCGAAGGTTATACGCCTACATCAACAAAATTAGTTAACCCCGGAAGGGGGTAGGGGGGGTGTGTATTTATTTATGTCTTCTGGAGCGTTTCCTCTTGGTGAATTTATTTCACTCTGCTCTCCCTTAAAGAGACTTTAAGTCATATAAGATTTAGGTGGCACAATGCCAGCTAATTCAGAAGATGTTACTATAAACATCTAGGCATAGGTAGCTTCCATGTGTGTTGGGCAGAGCCATGAGCGTGCCATCCCTTTGAGCAGCGGAGGGGAACGAGCCTGGTTATTAATTTATCCTGCCATAAAGCTCGCCGTGTTTTGACAGTTCCTTCAATTAAAGCTTACAACAGAATAACAACTACAGTGCTATTAATGGCGTTGAGGAACGAGCGAAATAGAAAAGCTTCGGTCTGCCAGAGGTTGGCCAGGATGTGTGTAATGTCTTCATCGGTGTATATGTTCAAGAGAAGATACTTAGTTGAGTCACCGGCTTTTAAGGTTTAGCGTTAACTTTTTGATGCTACGTCTGATCCCAGCAGGCAGTTGTGTGGAACTAATGTGCCTTGCCTTTAGAGAGGAACTGGACATACCTGTTTATCTTATTTCACTGGCAAGGAATATATCAATGTGTTTACTTCATCAAAACTCTTGCTGATGAAATTAGAGAATTCTTTGTATTCTCCACTGCTGCCTTTATCATAGATAGCTGTCTGATTTATACTGGGTTCCTCTTTCTTCTGCTTTTCATCGTTCGCTGTTGCATTTAGTAGTAGAAGTCAAAAAAATGGGCCACAAAACGACAAATTCTAGCTGATGAAAGGTTTTTGATCTTCAAATTGCATTTATTTCTTTAAACTGCCTTTTTCAAGAGTGTCAGTTTTGCTCAGATGTATTGGATTATAGGAATAAAGAAAAAGCCTTACTGCAATGTGACCAGGGCTTGCTTGACTAATGAGTAGTAGGAAAACCTGTGGAAAAATAAAGCACGATAAAGCCAAGATGTATGTTTTGTAACAAACTACTTCAAAAATAGAGCAGTCTTTGAGTTTGATGAACAGATTCATGTGTTCACACTGTGAATATGTAGATGGGGTCAGCCAACAAAGGCAGGCTTCACAATGGGATAAACTTTAGTTTGTGTTTTGCTTTTTTCACTGCTTTTGTAAACGAGCATGTGAAATTAGGTTGGGGTGAAGAATACTCGCTCTTACATACAGTTTAATATTGTCATCAGTTTTTTCTTCTGGACCTGTTTCTGCTAGCATGATCTTTCTTTTCAGTTGCTTGAAGAATGTCTAGGTTAAAAGTTTTTTTTTTTTAATATAAATTATCTTCTCCCTAGAACAGTAAGTAAATAGGCATCAAGGCCTACAGATCTGAAATGTGTGGTGAAGTCTGTTGACAGCAATTTTTCAGGTGTTGCCTTCAATAGATTTTCTTTTCCAAGACATTTTGTTGACAAGCCTGTTGATAAAGTGTTTACAGTAAAGGAGCGTGTGCTTGGCTGAGAGCTTTGGAGGGCTCCTTCATAATTGCAGAAGGCAGTGGCTGTAGTTCGTGTGGGAATCTCCACGCGAGGTCTGCGGGGGCCCAAGTGGTTGCGTGGCTTCGGGCCTGCCAGTAGTGCCAGGGACTGCAGTGGGGTTATTCATGTCAACGAGGCTGCGTTTGTGTGGGATAGAGGCTATTTTTAGCAAGTGTACTATTCGTACTCCAGCTACTGATCTGTGCTCTTTTATCTCAAATTTGGTGGTTCTGCTCTTCAGCTTGGAATTCAGAGTGTTTCCAGAGGTGACTTTGTAGGCTGCTTCCATTTGTCTTCTTATCGATCATCTTTCCTCAGCAGGTCTACCTGTTTCAGATTAGCTCCCTTGTGTGAAGGCAGCTATCTACTCTCACATTAAACTAGAAGTAGCCAAATAGGAGAGATGAGGTTCCTGGACCATATCAGGATTATATTAACTCCTTCTGTGTAGGTTCTGTCGCTTTAATATTTTCTATTTTAATAATATTTTGATACTTTTTGTTGCCCTATGTTTTACAGTAGCTAAAGGAAAGGAGAAACAGTAATTCTGTAACTATTGCTACTCCAATGTTTTTGTTTTTTTCTGCCTAGCTAGAAATTAAGTAGCAATTGACCAAAATATCTGAAAACGGACCAGTGTTGTACCTAGAGGTCTGAATGGTTTGGAATTAGTTTGACTCTAGATTCCTTCATTATTATTTCTTGTAATTAGTGGCAGGTTATCTGTGGTCCCCGGTGGCCCTTAGTATTTGCTAGCTCCTGCTGTGTGCTCTTAGTGCCTTTTCTTACCTCGAGGGCAGTGACTCTGAGTAGGTGATGTGCTGTTTTGCTGAAGTGAGTGGTAATCAAAAGTAGTTGAGAAAAATGGTTTTCTGTACATTTAACCATTTTTTTTCTGTTCACAATAGAAAAAAATGCATTTATTTTTCTAATTTAAAAACATGGTGAAAAGAAGCTTCATGTATTCTTTTGTTGGGCTTGACCTAGGGATAATCTTTGCATCAGGAGTAGTCCAGATGAGGATTCTTTTTTGAGACTTCAGACCTGGGCTTTTTTTTTAAATCTAAATGGAATAATAGAAATAAACATTCATTAAAAGTTTACTGGATATTCAGGAGAGCAAACTGAGATTAAGCTAGGGCAATGAACTAACCTTACGTACCACCGTGAAGTACTTCCATTGTGCTACTTTGAATAACAGTGTACAATACTTTGAACACCTTCGCTATCTATAGTTGTTGTGTGAGATCTCCCCAGAGTTAAAGCAGGCGGTGGAATAGTGCAAGAGGACTTTTGAGTGAGTGTAGGTTCTTTTTTTCTTAAGCAGTCATTAAACTTTCTTGTTTCAAACTCATACATGCTGCAACAAATAGGAATATGCTGTGGTGGGCCACTAAAAGAAAATTTCTGAAACGTCAAGGAATTGTCGGTGTTGTAAGTTGCCTATAGTATGTTAGTGTTTTTAATTTTTTTTTCATTACTTGGAGGAGCACAGTAGTATTTTTTCTGAATACACAGTGCGCTATGCAGAAATGCAGGTTTGAAACTCCTACAAGCCATGAATTAATGGCAGTTGTTTGAGAGGAGAGTTGGGTTGGTTGCTTCCCTTCTCTGGCTTCAAGGACTCTCAGGGTCTCTAATGGGCTCTCATTGCTTAACTCTCAGCAAGCCTATTACTGGTAGGCAAAGGAACACTCTAAATGCTATCAAACAAGTTTGCAGCAAATCCAGTTTTAAGATGATGTAGTTGATCTGTGAAAAGTGGTGCCAAAGAATGCCAGAAAGCTTCTGGGGAGATGTGATGTCTGTGGTGGTGATCTTGTGTGTATCAATTGGGTTTTCCTGCAAGTGTGTTTGAGCTGGTTTGCTGTGACCATTTAGCTAGCAGAAAATTGTAGCCTTAAGTGTGTTTTGATGGAAGAGTTCTCCAAAGTAAGAAAAAAAAAAAGCGTATTTCTTACAAAAATAAGCAGCATGTCAGAATTCGGACAGCGTTCTGGGAATTCATTTTCAAAATTCATCCAAGCAATGTTGAGCTGTGTTGAATAAACTTTTATGTGAGAACTCATCTTTCTCTTAATATCCTTTGTCAATTGTCGCCATAAAATTGTTGCAACAGATCTTTCTGAAAACCAGCGTGGCCCAATGTAGGGTATTGGGTTTGATCTTTTGTTTGGGCTTTCTTTTTTGAGTGCTTTTAGTCATTTTCATTTCCTGCAGAGCTATCTTTCCTCTCTAGAGCAATGCTACAAAATAGGATTTTGCCAGTTCTCAGAACTTTTCTGGTGTATTATATGGTTACATGATGAATTCTGGAAAGTGTTTAGAGAGATCCTATATGTGGACTTGGAATAGAATGAGTCTTCTAAGTGTATGTGTGTATATATATAAAAGCTTCATTTATTCATTCTAGTTCAAGTGTTTTCACCCAAGAAAACTGTCATTTCATCTGATCTTGTGCAAAAAGGCAGACAGTCTTTGATTTTTCAACCCTGTTTATCAATTGATGTTACTTCTTTCTCAAAGTTCTGTAAACCTAGAAGTAAATGGCTTCAGCTCTTCTATGCAAAAGTATCAAGATTCATATTTTCATTGCCAGTGCTCCTTTCTCCTCAGATCTAACAGCCACTTGTTCTAGGCTTGGTGTAGGCAGAAGACATTTTTTTTTTTGTTGCCCTGTCAGGAAATTCTGACTGCTTCTGTGGTTTGTTTTGAGTCCTGCGGAATTGGTGGTGCCGGTTGAGATAGGGTTTGTTCAGTTTATGCTTCAACCCGTAATGTGTCGGTCCATCCATTCAAGAAGCTGATGTAAATTTTTTGTCTTATTTGAGCGTCTTATAGCAGATAGGCCCTAGAAAACATGTAGAACTGTGGTGAAATTTAAGTGTTAGGATTGTGATACATGTGTTTCTGCTTTGGCTTCTAACCCTTCGAACATGTGTGGGGCTGTGTTAGTGAGTGAATGGAGAGGCAGGGAGGGTGGGATGAGGGTAGAATTGGGAGATGGTTTCCTGCAGGCTTTCTCAGCTCTGATTAACGTAAACCCACCGAGTGCTGCAAGACCACCTAGTTAATGTAATGGTTTCTGTGGTTGGCTTTGTGAATCTTGATTGCTTTCTATTCCCAAACATAGTTGTAAGAGCATCTTGGCTATTAATCCATGTAGTGTATTCAGGGGTAATAAGTTAATGTCTATAACTGGAAATGCTGGGTTTAAAACCTAGCAGTAAAACAGACTGAAATGCTAAACCTATTTGTCCTATTCAAAGAAAAAAGGTGTTTTGCTGTAAATTACAGGAAAAATACAGAAATATTTGCTGTTTACTGGACAGTTAATCTTACGAAGGCCTTCCATTATTCACAGGTTTTTGGTGGTTTTTTTTTTTGTCATGAAATGCTATGAGCAGAGTGGATGCCCTAATACTGCATTTAGTCTTTAAAGAGGTGATAACCCCAGTTCCAGGGTGGACTCTGAGTAGTCATAGGTGGATTTTGCTTGGTTGGGTTAACGTTGTACATACTATCGTTTAGTTGTGGCCTAATCTAATCTCATTAGAATCCCTCACTTCTGTAGATGTTGCAAATTTTCTTGTTATTAAGTTCTAAGTAGTCTTCATTCCAGTTCCCTGAGGTGTTTTTTTTCTCTGTGGCACTGGAAAGAGTCTTGCTGTCCATAGATCTCTTCTGTGTTTGAAATTTGCCTGATTTTTCGTGCAAGAGTAGAAAGTAGCACCACTAGCGTTCTGTTAAGATTTTTCACACTGACTAATTCAGGCTGGGTTTCAAGTGGTGTGGTAGGTTTCCCCACCCCCTCAATCTCGTGCTATATAGTAGTGCATTATTAAACAGGAAGTACTGTTTTTCCCTGGTAGTGGTAGGGTAAGGGGCTTTGTGAGAGTTACTATAAAACTGTTCAAGATTTTTTTGGTATTCTACATGAACAGGTGTAATAATAGTAAGTAATGTAAGATCAGAGGGTTTTTCTAGAAAAGAAATACTACAGTTTTTCCAAATGTAATTTTCTTTTGAATCTCTCCTGTGCAAGTGGCGGCATTTCTTAGAATTTCAATTTCAATCTATACTCTGAAGTCTTTGGCTTTAATCTGTAGGACAGGGAGTCTTAGTGCAGGTGTTTTAAATTTTCATCCCCTCGACTGATCTGCAGTGATAATCTGTGGTGAAAATGTTTTGTAATAGACTGGGACAGATCTTCTTGAGATAGTTCGGTTGAATCCATTCATAAAATGCACAGTGATTCTGTTACAGTCCAAAATAGGCTCTTGACCTTGAGTGTATGATTGCTGGATGTTATCTTTGGTTTCTAGTAGCTGTACCTGTGGAAAAACAGCTCTTCAGAAGAAGTGAGCTCTTGTTTCTCATTCTGGCTCAGTTTTTTGTGGAAACAAGGAATAGGAAAGCACTGTAGTAGAAAACTACAGCATGGCCAAGCATGCTTTTTATCATATGATAATTTTATTTTTCCGAAGTTCAGTTAAAGCCAAAAGAAGCACTAATGGCTCTTTTGTGAAGATGCACGTACTGGCCCATCAGCAGGAGCAAATACTGTTAGATGACTTCACAAAGGAACTTTTTTAATGTATGCATTTTAGGGAAGTAAAAGTGTGTTTCATACCCGAGTACAGCAAGGAGGACAAAACTGTAATAAACATTTATATTTGGATGGTGCTTGCTGTGGAGTTGCCTAGATTCTTTAATTAGTTGTGCGTAAAATTAGTGTTTGAGGGCTGCAACTGTCTTGCTTGTACTTTAAATAAGGTATAATAGCATGCGGAATGTACGCAGATAACGTGTTTATTTGTTCATGGTTATGGATGAGGTGCATTTGTGGAAGTGCCAATTTTTGGGTTAATACTAATGAGATAAATGTAAATGAAGACAATGATGATTTAAATTATACATGTGAATGATGTAAAACTGGACTAGCTTATATAAAAAAATTCATAACGTTTATTTCTTATACTACATGTAGTCAGAGCACAAGCTATGTCTGTTTCTTACATTTTGTATGTGAACAATATTGAAATACTTTTTACTTTCACACTACTGTTTTTAGAGTGGTGGTAGCATCTGAGTGGACTTATTTTTTGCTGTTCTATACATGGATATAATTTCCATGTGTAGCAGTGCATATTTTTTTTCCTGTTGCACTCGTTCCAGCGTTTGTCTTGCTCTTCCAGGCGCTGCTGCTTTGTGCAGCCGATCACGGTGTGTGCACGACATGGAGCAAAAATCCCCCAGAGAAAGGTGACTGTCAGCGTGCAGCAGTATTGATTATCTGCAGATGTATAAGTCATTTATTAAGTGTATCTTCCTTCCCTCCCTGAAGTACACAGAGAAAAAAATTCTCCTCTGTTGGCCTCTATCTACAATAAATTTTTATCTTTTACTACCCAAGCTCTTGAATTGTGCTGTTGTCATTATGGAGGAGTTCTCATCAAACCCCCAAAGCCTCTGAAAGCCCTTCTCCCTGCCCCCCCCCCCTTCTTCCTTCATCCCCCCAAATTATTCATTGTGTTCTTGTTTTGAAATGGCTTCAGGAAATGTGTCTACAATCTGTATTAACTGGTGTGTATTTCACAGATTTCCTCTTCAAATAGTGTTGATTTTTTCAACAATTGTAAAATATTGAACTGCTTGTAGGTTAATTGGAAAAGAAGCCCCCAGAAGTCATTCTTGTGGGATTTGCATTCAAGTCGAGTGGGCAAGGAGGGGCCATTTGTGGTTCAGGGAAGCTTTCTGAATCCAGGTCCTCGAGGCTGGAAGTTAATGAACTAATGGATTTTTTTTTTTCTCTTGGAGAGGTCTAGCCCTGAGGTGACTCGGGGCCTTCCACAGAAGGTGCAGAGGTGCAGGGCAGCACTGCTCTTTCCCTGGCACTTCTTAACTGAGGTTGAGGTACCAGCATCTCTGTTCCTCTTTAAAAATCACTCTAATGGTAGTATTGTACAAGTCGTCAATATAAAATACTTTAAAAAAAACCCAAAAAACCGCACATGATTTTGCACCTTATTAAATCATTTATTTATTTCAACATTGGGATGATGATCAGAACTAACAGAGGTACGATCGCTTACTGAACCAAAGTTTTAAACTGTTTTGACTTAGGTTAAACCAAAAGAAGTATTTATGTAGGTTTAGAGCAAGGCATGGTATGAATAGCAGGCTGGGGTGTAAAAGTGCTGCTTCTGCCAACGCTGACCTGCCGTCTGTTCTGGCAGCTTCAGCACAACCCACTGCACGCTGCCTGGAATGTTGCAGTCCTCAGCCTGGGTTTTAAAAGGAGATGCAGAGAGTCACGGACCTAAATCCCATTGAAATTTGAGAGCTCCAGCAATTTTTTAATCTGTGCTAGTAAATCTCATTAGGTTGTAGGTAAAGAAACAACTTCACTTTCTGCCTTTAAGTCTTCAGTAAACAGGAGGTAATTCCAGTGGGAGAGGAGTGAGCCGCCTTCCTTCGAGCGCAGCGTAAGAGCCTGCACATGGCCAGTTATCCCGCGTAAGCCGCTTTGAGGAAATCTGCGGTCGAACTCGCTTTGTGCGGCTCTGCCCATAGCCACACGGGCCTCAGGTGTTGCAAAGCGCGTCCTTGGCTGTTCTAAGATGTTACTGCAGCAGATTGCTGGATGACTTGAGTGAAACTTGTAGCATCTGGCCCTAGTTTGTAAATAGAGCAAGGCATGGCCATTAGTTTATCAAATTTTGTGCTGCTGTTTCCACTGCCTGTCATTCCACCTTTGCCAGAGGCTGTTTGACAGCTACGGACACAGCAGAGCCCTTGACGTGCAGAGCTACCTGTCTCTGCACCTCTCAGATCCCACTGACAGACGACAGGGATGGTTCACTCCCAGAAGTTCAGCTCCTCTTCATTCTATTTCTGCTGCTCTAATTAGGTTCATATATTTTCTTTCAACACCAACTTCGATGAGGAAACAAACCTTTAAAGCTATTGTATTTCTTTCAGGAACATTTCCTGCTGTTCCACAAACCTTTCAGAATTTTTTTTTCCATCATTTTGATTTGAGGAAAGTTGTATTGCGACTGCTACTTCTAAAGGGAGTCAGGAGGACTCTGAACTTCTCATTAGTCTTCAAAATATTGATACTCATTTTTATTCTTTGGGGCAGGAGAGAGGAAGGTGGCAGATTTTTGGTGTCAGATCTTTGTGTTTATTCCTCTGGTTTGTTCAGAATGGAATATTTTTTTTTTTTAGTTAAGCAGTCCTGACCCGATACCCTTTTTTTTTCTCACCTGTGTTATTTGCACCTTAAATAATCAATTACTTAATGTCTGAGAATGCCTCTATTACCTTGCAGAGTTAAACATGAAAGAGGAGACTTTCTCAAGTGAAGCCTTAGATCCAGACTTCAGCTCTTAACAGTTTCCAAATGAGTAAGAGAACTTTCAGAAGTACAGCCAGCTCTTCTTTTCTGTTGTGAGGTTGAAGTGTTCTTTGGAAATAAGTAGTTTCATTCTAGATGTTTTATAATCCACCTCCATTTTCAGGCACTATAGAAATGAGTGCTGTAGAAATGTCATTGAATGTTTTTCAAAGAACCTTAGTTAATAATACCAGCAATGTCGCTATTTGGGCTGTATAAGCACTTCCATTCTGTAGCAGTGACAACTATCTTTTGAATTAGAGCTTCCTATATTTAGACCCTTACCAATTCAGTTATTCTGGAAGCTTGAACAAAACCAGTTAGTTGGTATCTTTTAAATAAACCTTTTTTAAAAAACAAGTTTCCTACAGTGATGATGGGTGGGTAGAAGCTTGCTCCATGTTGGGGAGGTTCACTCATCTGTGGATAGTGCCTTAGGGTATTTGAGGAGGTATTTATATTTGTCTGCAGATGCTGGGGAAAAAAGGTAACTTAAAAATTTGGGGGTTGTCTTTTTAATTAAATACTGTTCTACTATCCTCTTTGGGCAAAGCATCAAATCTAGACTAAAGTCTGAAGTGTAGTTACTAGCATCTTTGAAAGTTATGTTGAAAAGAAGTTAATTTCGGTCTGTTTTCTTTGTTTTTCCCCAGTCTCCAACTCTGCTAGAGGAGAACATCCTCCAGCCCTTACTGACTAACGCATATCTGTATTTCCAGGGGTTTGGGTCTTGCAGAAAATAAATAGTAAGACATATGAGTGTATGAGAGAGTTAAGCTTTGTACAAGTAATCTTAGGTACAGTATTTACTGATTTAAATTATCTCTGTGTTGCTACTTAACTTACGGATACAGTTTTTCTACAGAACCTTCAGGATTGGTCTGTATTAATCTATATATAACAGTAAGGGAATGAAAAATGAGGCTGGTAAGCTATCATTCATTTTTCATTGACCCACTCTGACAAGTAATACTCTGCTTTTATCAGTATTAATGAGAGCTCTGATTTTATCTGTATTAATGAGAGTGACTGAAGGTGCAGTTTGTAAGTTGAGCATGATAAATTGCAAACTGAACCCAGAAGGTTTTGTTGTTGTTGTTTGGGGGGTTTTTTGTTTATTTTTTTTATTTATTTTAGACATCATAATGTGGTTTAGGGACTACCCTTGACAGACCTGCAGGAGAGGAAAAAGATGTGGAAGTGTTTGTCCATGGATTTAAACATGTCCTGCATCTCTAATAGAAAAATGAAAATAATTTTGAAATTAGAGAGTCTTGAGGTTATTGGGGAGTAGGGAATACACATGGAGCTTGGGTGGAATTAAATAAGTGCTGTTATACACTATACTAATGCTATTTACTACTGACTAAATATGTTGTCTTTTACAATTGGGATATGCTGTGAAACTGTTTTATGAAACACCGTTGACCTTAGTGTTTGTGTATATGGTACGTTCTTATAGTTGCTCGTTAGTAGCTACACACACTTAGTATGAGTTAGTGTTGGGAAAGTGTGTGAAGGCCTGTACATGGTACGATGTCTGTGTCAACAGCACTGTGTAATTTTATGTTTCAGTTTATATTTAGTTGTCTGCCTCTCCAGGTTGTCTCCATTGGTTTTGCTATTTTTTTATTTTTTTTAAATTAAACAAAATTTTAGATGATCCTTTGCCTTGTGTTTATTCAGTAACTGGTGGCTGCTCAAATCTACGTAGCTCATAGTCACAGTTC
Source organism: Eurystomus gularis (assembly GCA_013400335.1). Classification (NCBI taxonomy): domain Eukaryota; kingdom Metazoa; phylum Chordata; class Aves; order Coraciiformes; family Coraciidae; genus Eurystomus; species Eurystomus gularis. The sequence goes on from VZZY01001674.1 coordinate 10,681, forward strand.
AGATGAAGCAGGTGTTTGGGAGAAGTTGTTTTGTTTTTTCCACTTTTTCCTCCTCTCTGTTCCACAGATTTGCAGGAGTGATGTTGAGGAGGAGCATTTGGGAAAAATGAAGAAATTGTGTTAGATAAAAGTTGCAATCTAGAACAAGTGAGGTATGCTGGCAGGTCAGGATTAGTCTCATTCTTCTGAATCGATTCCTAAAATATGGAAGAGAAACGAATCTCTGATCTTTCTTTAAGCTTGTTCTGTGTCCTAAACACGTCAGAACTGTTGCTGCAGTGTGGCATTTTCTATTAAAGCCTTGGTTTAAACTTTTCATATAGGCCTTTAAACTACTCTTGCATGGTGACACCTCTGTCAGGTCTGCCAGTAACGCAGACAAATGTTACCTTTTGAGAGGAGGAACAAACTTTTTTCCTAGGCTTTAGCTTTACTAGGAAAGGAAGTTCTTGGAGGATATTACAGTTTGCTGTACTTATTAAAGCCAACCAGCCAAAGCCCTTCCTCTTCGTGCACACCCCCCCCCCCCCAAA
>VZZY01001674.1:11222-65486 GCA_013400335.1 Eurystomus gularis
CCCCCAAAGCAGCACTTGTTTTGTGGTGAGACCAGCAGTGTCTGGGAGGGAGACGACATCTGTCAGTCACTGCGCAGGAGGTATGACTCTGTCTTTCTTTTAAGGAACAATCACTTTTTAATCTACTTCCCTCTCCTGCTCTGTGCTGGCAGAGTAGCTTTTCATTGCTGCAGAACCCATTTAAGCAGAGGGGGGAAAAAAAGAGTTTTGCCTAAAATCCTGCAGCTCTTGGGTTTTTCAGTTGACAAAGAGGATTCGTTCCCTTTTTTGATTGGATTGCACGTTCTGCTTGCTTCTGCAGAGTAAAGCCTGACAGAGCTGGGAAGAAGAAGTGGATATCACAATTGTTGCATTTCTGCTACTGCCCGAGTATTGTCCTGGAGCCCTGCCTGTTCCACAGAGGCTGGAGCCTCCTCTGGGGTCAGACTGGTGGCCTTTATGGGGTTACTCTCAGCACTGATTACTCAGCTCACCTTCTGAGCCTGGAACAGCACGGTGCAGGCCATGAGTACCCCTTGCAAGAGGAATCTGGAGGAGTCTAGTGTAGAGATTGCCCACCCAAGCAAGGGTAAGGCTTGAATGTCAAGGGGCGAGTAAAGAACAAAACACAGAGACGGTGTCAGTATTTCGTGTTGTAAATGATAACTGGCAGATGCCATAAGCAAACTGTAGGCAGAGATTCCCCACCACCACACACACCCTTCGAGGGAGTGTAATAGTACAGTAGGCATTTCCTGGCACTCCGGGGAGATGTTGGTAATACTGGATTGTCACCTCAGTTGTCGTTATAGGTCACTTAGGAGCAGAAGCCTAGTTATTAGGACCAGTTTTGGTCACATATTGCTATGACTTCCCTGTGACTCTGAGCAGATGGCCAAAGTGGAGCAGTAGTGCAGGAGAACAGCAGTAGGTCAGGGTGCTCCTTACTTTGTTCATACTCCCTTTCTTAGCTTCTAGTCATGTGTTTCGGTGTGTAACAGGCAACCTATTCAGATAACACACTGAGGAATTTTATGCCTGGTGGGCTTGGTTGTTCAGAGATCAGTTGGTTTTAATTGTGTGTGTGTTACAGAGTTTGCTTCTTGACATACCAATGTTTCGTAGGAAATGAGATGTAGCCGATGTGTCCTTCCAGATACTCTCATTGCTACACAGTGATGAAAACTTCAAAATTCGGAGCAGTCTGAATTTTGAGCTCTCCATTTGTCATTGTAGTTGAAGGATATGCAGTTCCATATCTTACTGTGCCATTTCTCAGAGATATTCTGGGAGCAAACACTAGACAATATATCTCTGTCATTGTAAATTCTCATCCTTTAAATTAACAATATTGGAAGGGTTTATAAAAATTCAAGTAGTGATTAGGTTTTGAGGCATGAAATGTGCTGCTGTTGCCCTTTGCTGGATAACCTCAGCCAAGCTTCATCCAGAATGAGGGATCCAGGCTAAGGATGCCGAGTTATTATGTAACAGGCTATTTAGTCCCAGCTTGATGAATGCCCTGTTTTGAGATGGAAGTGAAGATGGTTCGTTTTGACAGCCTCCCTTGCCTCTCGGACTGTGGGTCAGGACCCCTGTGGTGGCAGTTCGAGATGGCAGGAGTCAGCCTCTGCTCATTTTGTCTTCAAGAGATGGGAAATGGGGGGAGTGAGAACAGGCTGCAATTACTAGGTGCAGATGTTTACTCCCAGAGCTGCTAAATAACTTTAATTGCTGGTATCTACTCGCTTCCTCCAAGGCAGAGAGTGTAAACACTTGCATCTTGTCACCTCAGTTGGTTCTCCAGTGCTCTGGGCTACTGGACCTGCCACAGGAGGGAATGAGGCAGGAGATGGTTGCATTTCTTTGAAAATTTTGGAAAACATTGCTCTGCAGTAATCATTTCCAAACTGATCTGGTCTACCTGGTAGTCTGTAGAATCCTGATAAACAAGACTCTGCAGCTAGTCTGTAGAGGAAAAAAAAGGGTACTAATGTTTGAGACTTTTAAAAAGTAAGTGTCCTGCAAGTGTGCTTACAGCCTGCTAAAACTGCTGAGAATTAAGTGGCCTGTTTGGTGTGAGGTCTTTGTGAGAACTTTATAACTTGTCTAGAAACCTCTGAGAGAAGGATGAGAAGCTGCGTCTTGTCACTTGTCTGTGAGTACTACTTGGTGTGCTTCCTGTTTCTGCTGGTTGGTAAACCTCTGTGGATATTCCTGCTGAGTGAGATTCTGTAGGAATCACAGAATCGTTTAGAATGGAATCCAGCTGTTAACCCAGCACTGCCAGGGCACCACAAAACCATGTCCCTCAGCACTACATCTACACACCTTTGAAACCCCTCCAGGGATGGGGACTCCATCACTGCCCTTGGCAGCCTGGGCCAGCCCTTCACAACCCCCTTTCCATGAAAAAATTGTTCCTCACTCCAACCTAAACCTCCTCTGGCACAACTTGAGGCCATTTCCTTTTGTCCTGTCACTTGTCCCTTTGGAGAAGAGCCTGACCCCACCTGGCTCCAGCCTCCTTTCAGGGAGTTGTTGAGAGCAAGGATTTCTCCCCTGAGCCTCCTTTTCTCCAGGCTGAACAACCCCAGGTTCCTCAGCTGCTCCTCACCAGACTTGTGCTCTAGACCCTTCCCAGCTTTGTTGCTCTTCTCTGGACATGCTCCAGCCCTTCAACGGCCTTGGAGTGAGGGGCCCAAAACTGATCCCAGGATTCGAAGTGTGACCTCACCAGTGCCAAGTAATATCTGTTACCTCTGTTAATTACCTGTATTACCTCATCTGTTACCGAGTACCATCTGTTACCTCTTCCTCACTTCTTAACTACTTCATGTTTAAGACAACTAAGTAGCTACTTCCAGTAAAAATAAGCTGGTGTAAATTGTCAAGAATTCAGCAGGTTCTTAACAGTTCAGTACTGTACCTGCCTTTCCTTTCAATTCACAGCACTTCATACATGGTTATATAAGTAAGGGGAGCAAGATCTGTAGTAGAGGACCAGCTGACAAGGAGGTGAGAGTTGTAAAAGCTGTGCTTTACAGAATGGAAATTACACCCCAGAGCATTTATTTCTATGCAGAGTAATCTGGATTTCCAGCAGCACACTGGTTTGTTGTTCTGCATGTATCTGGGAGTTTTAGTACTGTCCTTTGACTGTAGTTGGTATAAGCTCGGGAACACAGGCCTGGTTTCACTGGTGCCCACAAGCGTTTTGTTGCTCACCTTTGTTATCCTGCAGTGGGTTTCAGTTGGAAGACTGGTCCCGATGGTTTCAATAGGTCACAGTTCTCAGGGAGCCCTGGTTTTCTGGCTTCCTTGGTGTACAGCTGTAATATGTATCACCACATCACAGTGTGAGTGAGGTTGGAAGGCACCTCTGGAGGTCCTGTTCTCCAGCTCCCCTTCTCAAGCAGGATCACCTAGAATCAGTTGCTCAGGAACCGTATCCAGGTGGGTTTTGAATATGTCTCAGGAGGGAGACTCTACAACCTGTCTAGGCAGGCTGTTCCAGGGCACCCTCACAGGAAGAAAAGTTTTTTCCGTTGTTCAGAGGGAATCTCCTGTGTTTCAGTTTGTGCCCTTTGCCACTGGTCATGGCACTGACCCCTTCACTGGACTCTCTCCAGTATGTCCATATCCCTCTTGTACAGGGCAACCCAGAGCTGGACACGGTGTCTCCATATGCCCTTGCTCCTCCAAGTGCAGCCCAGGATACCATTAACTTTCTTTGCCTCAAGGGCCTGCTGGCTTGTCATTGCCTTGATACTCACCAAGAGCCAGGGGTTCTTCTCTGCAGAGCTGCTATCTAGTGCTTGGCCTCGGCATGTATTGATGTGTGGGGGTGTTCCTCCCCAGGGATGGGACATTGTGCTTCACTTTGAATGCCATGACTAGAAGGGAGATGAGAATATTTTGTATGAATTGATACATTAATATCAAAACTACAGGAGTTGAGCTGTTTGCCCCTTTTGATTTAGGACTGCTGGTGAAGTTAATCAGAAGAGATGGTGTCTGTAGTGTTAACTTCTAGGAGGACTGAGGGCTATATTCAGGACAGTTCCTGGCTTTACTTGCTGGTGTTGTGCTCTTCAGGTGATAATGGCCATAGATTGCTGATGGTGCTTGTTTATTTGGTCTTGGAGACTTTACTAGGCCAGAGAAACATGGTTAAAGCAGAAGCTTGCATGTGTCTGATCCTGCACTGCACAGTACCATGGGGTGAAGGACCTTCTGAGTCCTCTGCAGGCTTTATTTTTTTGTGAAATGATTGCACTTTGATGTGCGCTGATATTTTAGTCTAATTTCCTCAAGATGTGCTTCTGCTCCACTTCGAGTTCAGATGTTTGTGTTCAGGCTGCATCTTTGAATCATTAGCGTTTGGGCAGTGGTTTGTGGCAGTTCTCCAGCTCGCGGCTTCTTACAAACAGCTCTGTCTCCTGCCAGTGACAGGCTTGAGCTCTCCCGTTCCCCAAGAAAGGTAATGTTCAGATAAACTGGAGTACGTTAGCGCATTTCCTCTCTTTGGACACTGGCTTCTTCCTATCTTGCTGAATCTGTGTGTAAACACTGCTGAAACCACTAGGACTTTGATTCTGAAAGCTTTTCTGAACCTGGGTGGTTTTTTTCAAAGCACCAGCAGAAGCAGCGTGTCTTCTGCTTAACTCTGCAAGAATAGAGGCACAAGCAAGCAACTGTATTCCAGCTGTGGAGTCCACTTCTAAAATATAACAATTGGAAGAAGTCTGGGAATGAGCATGGCAAAATATGGGCTCCGCTGCTGTATTGGTAGTTCTGGAAGTGGATCACTTACAGGGTTTGTTGATAGGGATCTAGAGGGTTGCATAGATCTTCCCTGTTAGGTCAGACTGGGGAGTTAGGATCACTGTTCTCTGATAGTGGTTTTAGAAATACTTTTGCACGGAATTGAGAGAGGCCCCAAAATGTTCTAGTAGCATCACAAACTTATTTATTGCTTATTTGTTAGGGGTTTTTAAAATCTGTGTACAAGCCCAACTTAAGGAAGGAGGGTAAAAGGAGATGAGTTCGGGAGTTAAATAATCCCAGGGCAGGTTTAGTCATTGCACTTCTTACGTAACGTTGAGGGTGATGGTGCAGGAAGACCTCTTCTCTTCACAAGCTAAACAACTTTTCAGCAGTGAGAGGAAATAGTAAATTTTTGCTAAAGCTTTACTGCAGTGACTTGCTGTCTGATGGAGTGTAGCTATTTAAAGTCCTAGGAATCTTTGCTTTGTTAGAAAACGCTGCTGCAAACAAGCCCCAGCTACACTAGATCTTTTTTGGAAGACAGTGCTCTTCTCATTTGATATCCTAGAACTCCAGCAAACCTGTTCCCATAAAACCTCACAGATAGTAAGTCAGTAGCAGAACAGGAAGCTGCAGGGAGAAGCAGAGTCCTTCATGCTTAATCTTAAAAGGTAACAAGATAAGTTTATAGTACTCTTTCTGTGTATTTATCCCATGGAGATGTGTACTCCTGAAAATTACCTTTTATGGATCTTTCTTATGCTTCCAGAGCAGCTAGTGGTGTGTCAGTTGAGTGGCAGAAATCTCTGTGTTCATGTTTGTATTTGGGGAATTTGGAGCAAATAGTGTTACCATCATTCCTTCATTTTTTGTATAGCATTCGCATTAGAAGAATTAAACAGTTCACTTTTTGCCTTTTCTTGAGCAGGTCCAATGTACGATGATTATACGATTCTACTGCTTAACTGCAACATACAGAAACTGGCTGACCAGCCCAGAGCCAGCAGTGCTGTAATAACCCTTCAGACCAGTGCCTGGGCATTTGCCTGGTTCATACCTGATTTATACTTTCTTATAATACAGCGAGCAATGAAATTGTAGTTGAGATAAAAAGGTTGTCGTGTTGGCTGGGGGATTTGATGAGCTGGGGGAGAAAATGGCATTGGGGAGTGTTGGTTTGAGTCTGTGCTTTGTTTGAAAACAAAACCTTTTTTTTTTTTTTTCTAAAGGACAGCTGAAGAACTTTTACTTGGATTGCTGTCTGCAGTTCTAAATGGTTGCCTTCATTATCGGGACTTGTAAAATTGCTTGTTCAGGAAGGCTTTAGAAAGTAATTTCCCTGAAGAGGCACCAATGTAGCAAATGCAAATTAAAAAGAAAATAACTGACCTTTCAATATTATACATAGCAGAATAAGCGAAAAATGGCAGGAGATGACATTCCACCATTTCTCTGTTACATTAAGGTTTTGGGAGATAGGAAGCTAAGAACTTCTGTCACTTCTTTGTTTTGGATGCACAATAACATCTCTTAAGTTTTGGGTACACAGAGATTACTAGGCTAGTGGCTCTGGTATCAGGGGAGTGGCAAAAAGCAGTGATAAGATTATTTTTATAATTAAAATCTTAGTATTTAGCCAAATTTCCAGAAGATTAGGAGGATGTATCTTGGGTTGATTTTTGTTCAGCAGCCCCTTCCCTCCCGAGGAAGCTGGTCCTTTTCCTTGTCATGAGCTGCACTTTTAGTTATAATGCCTAAAAAACCTGGTATTTTGAAATTGCATGTAAAAATGTACTTTTAATGAAGAAAGTTGTGGTAAACCTTGTACTCAGTTACAAATGTAGGCAAATCTAGTCTTCCGTTTCATTCCTCTAGTCACTTAGTGGGTTTTGGATGGAAGGGAGAGGTAGGCCAGGGCTGATGATTATTTTCCTCTATAGCATCGTACTATCATTCTTGCGTTACTACGTTCAGCTCCTGATTTCGAGGCTGCTTTGACAGGGGTATTTTCTTTATCCACAGTAGTTCTGGGAATAGTGACCTTTTTTCTTCTCACTTTAAACATTGCATTTTAAATTTGGTTCAATTAGAGTTTGGTTTTTTTTCAGTTGGGTGATGAAACTTGGCTAAGTCACAAACTTTAAGCAGTTCTGGCATCTGATATTTTGTTGCTGTGATCATTTACCATCCTAGATACTGCTTTATCTATAGAGATTAATATTTTGAAGCACCTTTGCATACATAAAGCACAATTGTTAAGTGAGTCACACAAGCACTGGACAACAGAGCACAAATTGGTTCGCTGTTATGTTGAGACTATTTCTTAGAAGAGTTTTTTTTCTCGGAGTTTTTCTTTATTACTGTATTTTTTTATTTGGTGTATTTACTGAAGTATATAGTGTCTGAATAACAGATAAAGATGATACATATTCTGCTTAGTGCTTGCTACGTATCCAGTAGCAAGTTATTTAACCAGAGATGCAGTGGAAATATGTTCAATACAGATGTTAATTTTGGACGTTTATAGGGTTTTGCAGCAACACCTATAAGTGTTTAAATTGTAGGCACGTAATTCCTTGCCCATTAGAACGTTTCTGTGAATACCTAGTTAGCTCAGGCAGGTGACTGAGTTTGCTAACTCTGTGTCAGATTATTGTCTTTTACTGGACAAGTTGATTTGGGGTCTGCTTGAGCACATCGGTGTTGGAGTGAAATTTATGAGGTGGCAAGTAGCATCTTAGTATGGAGGGAAAGTTGACTGACTGTCCTTGTTAGAACACTGCGGAGGAAGAGGAGGGAAGAGACTCATGCCCGTGATTACCGGCCTTCCCACCCACACAGGCTCCGGAGCTGGGTTCTGTGGATTTGCAGCTCTGAAGGAGAAAAGCATTAAACTTCTACAAATTACAGTTTTGGTAGCTACATCTTGAAATCCCCACTAGTTTCATAAATATTGTTTTTCTTTCAATAAAGTTTGATAAACTTTGTGGTAATGGAATCAAAAAAATGTGACAGAAGCAATTACTGCCCATGGAGTCGCAGCTTCTAAAGATACTCTCTGTAGTGATCTTGATTCTAACCAGTAACGTTTTATTTTCACAGATGACTATGGATGAGAAGTATGTGAACAGTATTTGGGATCTTCTAAAAAATGCAATCCAAGAGATCCAGCGGAAGAACAATAGTGGTCTCAGTTTTGAGGAGCTGTACAGGAATGCATATACAATGGTGTTGCATAAACATGGTGAGAAACTCTACACTGGACTAAGAGAAGTTGTCACTGAGCATCTAATAAACAAGGTAGGTCATTTTATGAGTTAAAATTAAAGTGTCTTACTGGAAAGAATTCTGAACAGTTATTTTAAATAACAGAAAAATACGTATTATGTTATTATGTTGCCTATGTTGAAATGGTACTGCTACCCTCAAAGGGTAGCTTCGAGCTAATATTGGTCTTGAATGACTTCGTATTTCAGATGCTGCTTGTTGTGCCTACCTGGTGGCGGGCAACCCATAGGAAGTGTTTGGAAGCATGTAACAGGAAGCAACTTTCGCTGAAATGTAACTGTTGAGAGCTGGGAATTTTTTAAAAAACCGTTTGTGGCCTTTTGGTGGCATTTTGTGACTTTCTCAGAAGAAATTTTTTGGGTTGTTTTCCAGTCAGTTTTTTAATCTGTGGAACAAAATAAATACCGATATAAGAACCTGTTTGTTATGGGCTAATGAGCTAATTCACAAGTTAATGAGAGAGTCGTGCTAGGATTATGCTATTTAAAGAGGCAGCAGGCCACGTACAAAAACATCAGCTCAGCAGCAACAAAAGTCCCGAGCAGTCTGCGTTCCATCATTTCAGCCTTTTCAAAACCGTGTAATTCAGGCAAAATGACATGCAGAAACTGTGTTTCTGAAGATGTATCATCTGAGAAGAGGGCTCTTCACATCTCAAGCTAAACTGTGGAACTGCCTCCTCAGTCTTTGTGAGGCACGTTTAGGGCTGATTAATAGTATGTCGTTGAAAAAAAAGTTAAAACTCACTTTGTATGAGTCCAGATAATATTTAGTGGTAACAGGGCCCTAAGTCTGGGGAAGATGCCTTAGTCCTTGCAGTAACATCCATAGTGGCCCATCTCCGAAGAGGGACACGTGGCCACTTTGATCCCATGCACTGGCCATGGTTCCAGATGGACTACCAGGTTTTTTGTTCTGTTACTACAACGTTGGAAAAGGCAAGTCGCCGCTGTCGTATAGCTTGGGTGGTCACTGCTGGCTGAATTACAGAGTGGGTGGGAGGTTTGTGTCTAAATAACACATAGTCCTTGGGGAGCTTTCTGCATGTTCTCACTGGAGTCACTGATGTGACAGAGAAGTGTCTTATTTATCTTCTAAAACCTTACTTTTCAAAGGTGGGGTCCAGACAAGTGTAGTCTAAAACTGCTTTGAATACAGGGCTTTTTTACTGTTTGCACGAGAGGAAACATCCTGTTTGAAGTGGCTAAATACTTCATGGCTCTGTTCTGTAATTGTAGCACATCTGTGACTCTCAAACACTGCTGTTTTTGTAATCTGTGCATTCATAATCTGTGCTATTCATATAAAATGTGGCAAATGGCTGAGGCTTTTTGTGCCTTTTTCTTCTATATGCTGATGTTTACAGTCTATACTTATAATAATCACGACACTAGACTTTTATTCTTCCTTGGCTTTTGTTTATCCTGGTTTAATCTGAGGAAACCTTCTTAAATTACTCTGCATGTTAAAAATTATATCCATATGCAGAACTGATTGTTCTGAAGTGCTGATTATGGCAAACTGACAAAAGAGGAGAAGATCCTGTGAGGTTGTCCTGTGACTCTACTGAGAGGGTTGCATGGATACCAGCGTAGACAAATGCCAGTCTGATCTTTAACGTTGTTGTATCTGATGCTTAGAAAAATCTTCTTCAATGATCAATCACATTGAATATCAGAATACTAGATCAAATTATGTCTGTGTGTATGGGTGACATAAAAGTAGATGGCCGAAAGTTTTTAAATAAAAAGGCTAACTGCTGAGTTATAGTAGTTAAACGCTGTGAAGTTAAAAAAACTTAATTACGCGGATGTCTGATGATGCCGTCCTGTAAATTAAATAAAGAAAAGATTGAAAAAAACAATGTAACTGCTGTCAAAGTTCTGAACAGTAAAGAAAACTTCTATGGGCTCAAAGCTAGTCCAGTTATATAAGTAAGGAAAAACCAGTGCGTAGTTTATTGAGAACTTCTGTAATGGTATCTTATGGTTGTGTCATTAGTACTTGTTGTAAAATAGATAAAAAAGAAGTTTTTGTTTAACCTCACACTTAATGTAAGAGAAATTTTAGAGGAATCTCGTATTTCCAGTGTCTCTTTCCAAGAGCAGTTAAATGTTCAGAAGGCCATTAATAAATAGTCTCATCACAAGTCTTTGTAAACCACTATTCGGAGAGTCAATGGCTGATGCTAGAATTGGAGAATTTTGCCAACTGAAATGTTCATGAATACTGATAACTTTTGTCAAAATAAGTATGTGCAGAAAAGAATGGATTTTGGTAAAGGACTACACTGAGCTCAAGGAGTGCTTCTGAGGAGTCAAACCCTGAGTGTGGATTGCTGGAATCCTTGAAACAGAAGTGCCATTTGCTGCCCACATCTGCCAGTTGTGTTCCCACAAAGTCACGTTTCTGTAGTGTTCCAGTCATGCTGGTTAATGAAGACTAGAAGAAGGGACTGGGTAGACACAATGTATTTCTTCAGATGTTTTAAGAAATTGTTTCCAAGCTCGGGAAGTGAAAGTTCTTATTTTTGGTCTGGCAGAGTAAAGAGCTATATTTATGCTTGCTTAATTGCTAGATTAAAGTTGTGCTTACTCAGCTTTTTATTAGAAGCCAAACACTTTAAAGCAAATGAAGTTACTTCTCAACAGGAAAACATAAAACCCTGTACTGTTTTTTTGCAGCCTGTTTAGTTGTAAATAAAATAAGTGCGAACATCATCAGCACAAGCATACAGGCAAGTTACTCGAAAGTGTGCTTGGTTTGAGCTTGCAGACCCTAATGGCCTGTAGTTGAAGTCACCAGGATCTGGTTGCCCAGTGAAGGCACCAGGAAGCCACATGGCTCGCTCCACATCATTGCCAGGAGTCAGCTCTCTTGAACTCCCTTGGTGCTACTACGGGGCAGGGACACGCTAAAGCTTGCCTTTGCCTGTGTATTGGCATCATTATTCAAGTACACTACAGGTAGAATTGAATTTAAAATTACCATTGAATAAAAAGCACTGAGACCTTTCATCTTAATTCAATCATTTCATTCTCGTGCAGCTGGTACTTCATTGATTTCTCCCTTTCTTGTCCTTCGGCAATCTTGTAGCTTGATGTGAACGTTCTCCATTCACGCTTCTCGAGCCTGGTCTGTTACTGCCTCGCACAAATGTTGTGAAAACATTGAAAAAATAATAGAAAGCTTCGTTTACAGGTCTAACCGTTTGATAAACAACATCACTCGTGTTAGAACAAAAAACCCTGAAGTTAAAGTTTGCAGGATAATATTTTTAAAGTTCCCTTCATTTTTATGAATGCTTCATGCTCTAGTGAAATCTCAACTCGTGGCCTGCAACATATCAGACATGCTGTAAATTGTGTGTGTGACTAAGGAACCCGGTGATGAGTTGGCCAAGCCCAGCACAGATTTGTTGAGTTTTCTGTGCAGGGTACGTCAGAAGTTCGGAGATGTAAAGGAGTCTCCTGAACTGAAGTAGGCCAAAATGTGCTGGTTTGGGGAGGTACTGGAGCATTACTGAAATGGAAGAGGGGCTTGGGATATTCATGTGTCCTAGAGGATTTCTTGATCTTACTAAACGTTTCTGTGGCTGTGTTACAGCGTGGTGGCCTTTGCTGGTATAACTGGTGGGGTTTGGTAGTGCCAGTGCTTGCTATTTCAGAGTAATAATGAAGGCAGGTGTGCAAGAAAGCCTTTGGAAAAGGGGCACCAAGCCAGTCCTTGTGGCAGTGGTGATAAGGGCAGAAGGAATTGTGTGGGGTCATGGTGCATCTAAGGTCCTCGGCAGGCTTTAAAATTTGCTATCGTGGTATTGCAGAGAGAAGAAAATGATCTCCTACAGGGAATTTGAAATTCTTTCCATAACATCTGTCATATAGAGAGGAATGGCATAAGAGTCATAGAGGAGACAAATTAATTAATGAGCATTAGAGTGTGCTGTAAGCCTGACAATGTATGAAGTGTTATCTGCCTTTATCTTTCCTTAATGATGTTTTAAGGGGATCCTGTGCAAGTTTGCAATTCAATGGAGGGCAAAAGTATGTGAGGGAATTGCTAGAAAGTAGATGCAAATCAAAATCATCAATATTCTTCAGTGTGGGTATTTTTCAGCAAAAGGGTAGGGGCTGCAGGGGGGAGCAGACATTTTTGGTAACGTCAAATTTAATCACTTAACTTGGTTGGAACTCGTATGATTTTTAGACTACTATCTTTTGGACTACTTGGACTTCTGGAGAAGATGAAGAAAGTCTGTAATAAAAGTTTGGAGACCTTGAGGCCTTAGTTCAGAAAGTGGCTTTCTGTGCTGCTGCTCCTCACAGCAGGTTCTGGCTGTCCTTACAGTGGTGGAAATTACAGAATTGAACGATTCGTACTGCTGCATCAGGCCAGGCACGGCAAGAGAGAAAATACTAGGCCATAAGTCTGCTTTGTGTACACTTAGAGTTATTTAAAGGTACTGAAAGCTTATGCCAACAAACTGTTCTGGAGAGATTGGCGGGGGAAGGTGCTGTATTTCCTTAAGAGCTCTATCCAGTATAAAACACAGTTGAGCCTGAAGTTATATACAGGATTTCATCCTTGCGAATATAAGAAAACCTTATGTAGATGATGAAGCTGCTAATTTATTTTGGAGACTGTATATGGACGGTCCTATTTAAGCTGGAGATGCCTGCCAATTCACTGCTTAACTGCAGCGGTTGTAATGGAAATACTACAAGCTCAGCTAATGGCAAGTAACGTTCTGCTGATAAAAATCTTTGAGATTGAAATTTTCTGAAGGCTTTGGGAGAACAGCAGCTGTGTCTCTGAAGGGCTGCCTTCAGTGTGGATATCCATGGGGTTTTACCACCAGTCATTTAGTCCACTTAAGGGGTTTGATTGTGCTTCTGCATGGCTTAGACGTTTTGTGCGTTTTAGTAGTTCTCCTGTAGTACTGTTGTATTCATGGCCCATACAAGGAGTGCATTCCAATACTTATTAATTAGACAGCTGTTTTAAGCAATAATTTGGTTGGGTTTTCTAGCAGCTAAAAGAACAGCTTCCCAAACCTGTCTGCATCTTCAGATAAACCCAGGGCGATGTCATTGGGAAGCTTCACAGAGAGACTTTAGAGTAGTTTTGTTGTCCAGCAGCCATTCCTGGATTTAGAACATGTCACACTGTGTGGAGCAGAGGTGGCACAGATGGGAGTGTTTCTGTGTTTGCTTGGAAGCAAGGTGACATTTGGGACACCAAAGGGTAGGTGATGGTCACTATCACAGAATGTTAGGGGTTGGAAGGGACCTTGAAAGATCATCAAGTCCAATCCCCGCTACCACAGCAGTATCACCTAGACCAGGTCACACAGGAATGCATCCAGGCAGGTCTTGGATGTCTCCAGAGAAGGAGACTCCACAACCTCTGGGCAGCCTGTTCCAGTGCTCTGTCACACTCACAGTGAAAAAGATTTTCTTTATGTTTATGTGGAACCTCCTGTGCTCCAGCTTGCTCCTATTACCCCTTGTCCTATCATTGGACATCGGGAGACCTGAGGCAGCTAAGCTGGCTGTGATGTATGACTGCATGTTGTGTTACCCAAACACGAGGAGAAGCCTTGCTCAGGGCTGGGGATTAGGTGTTGGGAGATTTCAGGAAGCTTTGAGCAACCTCCAAGCATGCCTGCATTACCTCAGTTCAGTAACAAGGGTGAGTATTATGGAGACAAGTTTCCACAGCTTCTCAAGAAGAGACCAGTGTGTTTGTATGATATGCCATGCGGTGTTCCTGGCTTGCTCATTAGAGTTGAGGGAGGATATAGAGCTGTGTGGCAGTCAGGGAATTTTTGGTTATGCTGCTTTTGCCCAATAACTTCATAAAACTGAAATGACAGAACACAGTCTGTCAGGTGCTCACATCTGGTGGTGGGGCAGCTTGTGGCTGCTTGTCACATGTGGTTTGTTTTCCTGAGTTCTCTACCCTGAAATTGTCACCCAAGTTCAAATGTAAACCTCTAACTGTAAAAACACATTCTGTTTGGTGACAAGAAGACAGAGTGTTTTCTACGTGTTCTGTCAAAAGTCAGCTCGCACATTTTAACTCTGGAATCATTTTTCTATGTTCTTTCTGGTTTCTACTTTACATGAGGTTAAAGCTTCAGCGCTGCAGTGTATGAAAATCAAACTATAAAGCTGGATGTTGTTTTGTGTTAGTAGGGAGTTAGTAGTGTCAAAAAGGAATAAAGCCCAAAGTTGGTGGGACAAGTGAATCGACTGCAAATACCTTCGTAAAAACAACATACTTTTAACATTTGAGATTTCCGGTATTCCTTTGAAATTTAATAGCCATGTTTATTTTGGTTTTTAGGCTGGTTTTTCTTACTTGTATGAAGTGTTATTTTTCAACAGAAGTAAAATACAAGGTAGGGATGGTCAGCACCTGGGAAAAGCAAGAACCTGTTTGTAATATTCAAGTTCATAGAGGAGCAACAATTTTGGTTTTATTTTTGAAGCAAAGCTTGTTAAGATTTAAATGAGGCAGGAGCAACTGACTTGGGTTTATGACAATATGTTATTTTTTTTCCTTTAGGTGCGAGAAGATGTGTTAAACTCTTTGAATAACAACTTCCTACAAACGCTAAACCAAGCATGGAATGATCACCAAACGGCGATGGTGATGATTAGAGACATTCTGATGTATATGGTGGGTATTCTGCTTTTTCACACATCTAATGTGGTGCAGTAAATCGTGTTTTGAGAAATGGAACCGAGTGAGCTGGAGGGGTAAGAAGCAAGGCCTGCTTCCCAGTCCTCCTCCCAAGACTGCTTTCGGTTCCTTGTTTGGAATTCCTGGTGTGCGCGGAAAGCTGTTATGTGTGTGACAAATTATAATTGGATTCTTCTTTCAGGTTATCTTGTTATCACTTGAAAAATGCATCTGATTCAAATTGAGTTTTGCAATTATTAAAAAATAAGCTAGTCAGACCCATTCCGGCAGGTTATAGATGTTCCTTGCATGTTTTAGTTCATGTAGTGGTTTCTTACTGTGGAAAATGTGATGACATAAAGCTTCCTCAAACTTCCAACGTAGTTGTTGTTCCTTAAGTGTGAGGGTTTGAAGAAGATAACTTTGCTTAGGTACAGTCTGGCTCCTTGAATGTTAAATTTGAACTGAATCCTTTGCTGCTGCTATGGAGTTTGGGTACAGGATTAAGCACTGTACAAAGATGAGAGCGTGATCTTTGGGTGCACAGTTGTAATAAAATACCCAAGAGCTAACAGCCTTTTTGAAGAGAGAGGACCTTACACTTTTGTGTGGGTTATGTTACGTTTTAGGTGATATATATTTAAATTCCCGGCATGGTGGCCATGCTCTGAGGATGTATGAGAGTGTGTTTTTGCAGTTTCTAGCCAAAGGCTTTAACTTCAGAAGGAAAAGGCATATATGCGTTGAGACACCAGGGGTTTTTTATTTAAAATCTTTTTTCTTTTCCAAAATATCCTACTGAAGATAGTACTTTATGCAGGATTAGACAGTGAAAGACAGACAATGGTAGTGCTTTTTTTGGTCAAGGAACATGCTGAGCTGAGATCGTACTCTATCTGCTGAGCAACTGGAGAAGACCTCATGTTATGAAACTGAACCTTTGTGTATTAGCTGTGAAGAAATCCTGCTTGGTTAATAAACTACTAAAAGTTAAAGGATTTGGAGTAATTATTGTAGCCACTTTTTTTTTTCCACATTGATTTACTGGCTTTTATGCTGTGGGGTTTTGTGTATGGTTTTTATGAAGTTGGGAAAAGACCATGCATCTAAAGATAAAGGGCTGGATAAAATGCCTTGAGTGGCACTTAATGATCTGTGTGTCTTATCTGGCCAAAAAGATGACATAATTTTGCAGATTTCGCAGTGAAATCCTGGATTCTCTGGTCTCTTTGTGCAGGACCAATTCAGATCGATTGCTGCCAGCTGTATCTGGGCACATTCAAGAATACTTAACAATTAGAATAATCTACCAAAGCTTGCGGTGGATTTTCAGCAAGGGTAGAAGATGGAATCCAGAGCTTTACAGGGAAGTGGCTGTTGTGTTGTAGCCAAATACTGTCTATTATTTCAGTACAGGAGGTGCTGGGTGCTCCAAGGTACAGAGGTGGTCAGTGTGGATAATGCAATGTTATCTGCTGCTCTTCAACGAATCTTTGATCCCTCAAACAGCGTCAGAGAAAGCTTGCTTAGCTGTTTGTGGTTTTGTGTATTGACTGGTATATTGAGGACCCTCTTTGTGGATGTGCTTTGGTTAGTGCTTCTAGAGGGAGAGGAGAGCTGTTTCCTAGATCTTTTTTGTGCTCAGGAGAGCAGAACCTTGACTTTGAAGCTTGGAGTGCTGTTAGAACAGACACTTCTCTTCCAGCCTTCTCTTTTCCACTGAAATGCCAGAAGACGTAGACCTGCAGTGTTCCTACAAGTGCAAATTGGACTTTATTGGCTTATGTTTTAGATTCAGAACAGAATAATAAATGAATAAATTTGAATACCTGTGGAATACAGTCTTGGGTGCGCTGTTTGACAGTTCCTAATTATTTCAAGTGCATAGTCAGTTGAGGCCTCCACTTGACTAACTATTTTCTTCCTACAGGCTTTTCTCCTTGCGCCAAAATGAGACGCAAAGAAACAGAAAAGACATCTCCAGTAAAATATATTTGTAGTGTAATAGTAAAAATATTTTTTCTTTCAAAATGCCTATATAAACTTGTCAAACTTTAGGAGCACTGCTGTCTGTTAAACATCTATAAAGTAAGATGGTTTTTATGATTATAATTTTAATCTTTATTAGACAAAACTAATGCAAGGAGCTGATAGAATGGGCAGACTCCCTCCTTTTTTGGCTTGGAGGGGCGTAAGACAAATTGTTGTTAGAAAATACATGGTTGGATTACAAATTAAAATATAAGCAGAATTCAGAACAGGACTAGTCATTAGATTTGTGGTTTCACCGTTGTCACTGGGACGTCCTGTTGATTCAAACAATTCTGTTCATTGCGAAGGGACTAAGAGCAGGGAACTTCTAGTCTCAGTATGGGTCCATTCTAAAAGCTTGGGAGAGCTGCTGGCGCTACAAAATGATAAAGCAGAGGAACACCTATCAAGGTGAAACCTGACTGCTCTTCCAAGGAACAATTTTCAAGAACTTATGTTATAAAGGACTGATTTGTTCTTCTTTTGATGTTGAATCTGAATGAAATGTAGTTTTTATAGTGATACAATATGTCAGAAGGTGTTTATACCTTTTTATTCAGGCACAGCTAATATAATACACATTTAAAATATTTAATCTTAAACCAAATGCTGCATAAACTCAGTCACCAGGCATTAATTAATATGCTTGTGTTCCACCAGGATAAATATATAGTATGTTTATAATATTTATAGTATGTTTAAAGGATAACCCAGTCCTTCAGCTCTTAGTTTGTAGGCTGTCCCAATTACCCATCAGCTTCAGGACATTTACCTATTGGTACCCAACAAACTAGTCCGATGTCAGTGAAAGTAAAACTTTTAACATCCTCTTGAATTCTGATTGAATTCTCTCTTTGGCCTAGTGATCGTACATCTTAAACTAAACTATATCTGGTTTATTGCTGTTTGTTTTCCAGCTTGTCTTCGCCCATTAGCTCCCATATGATCCAAGTCATAACAAACAACTTTCCAACCCACCTTAATCTCTTTCCTCTGTTTAATTTTGCTTCTAAAATGAAAATTAATTCAAATAGATCTTGTTTACTTTTGTACAATGGGCTTTGTGCACTGTTATGGTACTTAATGACTGGAACATTTGCTGTTCGAGCTTTATGGCAGGATTTCATTTTACCTGCAGAACCTCGTCCACCAGAAAGTCATAAAGCTTTGCTTATAGTTGCATTTTTAAAAAGGTGCATTACCTTGTCTCTTGGGTCGTGGTCGGTGTCTGGTAAAGTCTGCCTCGTTTCAAGCCTGTTGTATAATGTAGTTCTACTGTGAGGTTTTGCAACCTGGAGTTGCACAATAAAGGCAAGTCTAACTTTCTTGAGATGCTCCCGTTTCCACTATTAAATGTCAAGGTTACGTAGTTCCTCTGTGTTTTGTAGTACATGTGTGCTAGTTCTCCTTTGTGTTTTACATGGTTAGGCTGCAGTAACCAGTGCCAGAATGGATCTGACACCCTCTGTAAATTCATGGTGTTGGCTGCAGTGAGGTACCGAAGCAGTGAAGTCGTGTCCTAAGCAGCGTCTTTGCTAAGTCAGGTCATGTACTGAGGCATGTTGAAGTAGTGAAGTCATGCTCCACGTTTAGGCAGGTCTGAAATCCCGTCTCGCTTGCGGCTGCAGCGCAGGTACGCGTACCTACAACAGGTTTTACTCAGCTGCTCTGGGTAACAGTGGCAGTGGAGGTGCACTTCGATCTTCTCTTCAAGCTACATGAGCCTGAGTATTCTTGGAACATCTTCTGGAAACTGGGCTAAACTGAGATTCTGAGATATCCCTTCTTTATTACTTGAAGCAATTCCAGGTATGCAGGCAGCGGTCACACCCCTGGCTGCGTTATAGATGTATGGGCAGTGCCAGCTGGACACTGCTGGAGGTGAGGGGTGACTCTTGGGGTTCTGCTGTGTGTTTTTGGAGGGCACAGCATCCCCCTCTCATCTGTGCGCTGCGTGATGCTGGCGTCTAGGTACAGGCCAGCACTGGCAGATCAGTTCGGTGAGTTTTGACCTCAGGGCGTACGACTGTCATTGTTCCTGGTTATGCACAAGGTGGTAGGGAGAAGGGTTTTATTTTGAGAACCAGGATCAGAGGTGCTATATATGCACACAACAGTGTCTGAAGGCTGCATCATCCAGGTGGTGCATCCGTGCTGAGATGGGCAGGATGTGGCTAGTGATACTTTTAAAGTCGGTAAGTTGCTTTAGCTGAGATCGGAATTACTCTGCGGTGTAAGCAGCACTGTCGTTTATGAATAATTGCTGTCTGAAACTCCACCCTCGTCTCCTGAGAGTTCCTCTCACCTTTAAGCACCTGCTGCTTCTCCCCGTGGGAAGTGGTTGCTGTTCAGTAGCACGCAACCTTGTCAGTCAGACCTGTTCCCAAGTGGGGCTTCCTGGCTCTAGGATTATTTATTTATTTTTTTTTAGGCTGGGAGAGCTTCCAGCGAGCAGCAAAAGTGATCTGTTACCAAGGCTCAGCAACTCGCTGGCATCAGAAACACTTTACGCTGCTACTCTAATGCACAGAGTGGTCTGGCTCTCTGAAGAGGCATTGCTCTGAGACCAGGAAAAGTTTCCAATGCGGCTACTATTTTATTTTATGTTATTCTGTTTCATTTCATAACGGCAATGTTGAGCAGTGCCACAGCAGAAGCTGTGCAGATGAGTCATGACTGTGGCTTTAATCCATTTTGATACCCTGCTGCCTGGGCTTCAGAGGCCTGAATATTCTTTGCAAATAACATATAGATTCTTTTCTCCTCAAGTTATATTAGATGCTGCTTTTAAACTTTTTCTTCTATCTCTTTGAAAGTGTTTTACAAGCTTGTCTTACTTTGAATCGCATCTACTACTGGATATTAAGTGAATACACTAATTTCCTGTCTGTTAGTGACTCCAATAATAGTGTTTTCTAGAGACTTGGTAAATTGGGAGAGAGGAGCAGGAAGGGGTGACAAATTTTTGGAGCATTTCTGCAGGCAGCAGCAAGAAACTGGGGGTGTCCACTCAGCGGTGTGTTGATCAACTCTGTATGATGGTGTTTGGACCATAATACTGTTGTGCGGATCAGCCTCGATTTGTGCACATGTGTAGTGTAGAGCTAGCAGATTGTTGAGGAGCTTGATCCTGCCTATAGACCAACGTTATGTAGGGAGATAGAGTTTAAATGCTTATTGAAACATAACAATTATTCTTTCTCCTCTCCTCCTTGTTTTCTTTCTTTGGGGGGGTACATACGTGTGTGGTTTTAATGGAACATAACAAGGTTTCAATATATTTGCTCAAGTTGAAAGTGCATTTTTTTTGGAGGAGGCATTCATGAGAAGTCCTTATGAACAGTTTTGCAGTACCAATCCATAAAGGTTTTGTTTTAACTATCCTCTCTTTGGCTTTAGTGTTTCTTCTGTTCATCTAATGATGCCATTTCAGGAAATTTCACTGAATATTAGGGAGGAACTGTCTGCCTGCCTGAAAGGAGGGGTAGGAAGATGCATGGGAAATGGGGAAAAATTAATTGATTTTTCATAAAGAACCAAAAGGGGTGGATGGAAGGGGTCTTAATAGAGAAGTGAAACCTTTTCCAGATTGTGCCATGAATTTTGTCAGTATTTGGAGATTCCCCTGTCCCAACATTAAAAAGTGGCAAGGCTGTAGGTTTGCTCTGGGATACTTTAAATGCTGGGCTCACTCCCTAGCAGAGATGACTGAGGGTATCCATAATTTCCTTTCATGAAGAAAGGAGAGAAGATTAATTTGATTATTTCTGTGCAGTGGAAATATGCCCAATCTCTTGCAATTCTGAATAGCACAGATATACTGATTTTAACATTTGCTTGTCTCCATTGTAGGATCGTGTGTATGTGCAACAAAATAACGTGGAGAACGTCTACAATTTGGGTTTGATTATTTTTCGAGATCAAGTTGTACGCTATGGCTGTATTAGGGATCACCTGCGGCAGACTCTGCTGGATATGATTGCAAGAGAAAGGAAAGGGGAAGTTGTAGACAGGTAAGATGTTTGTTAGTGATTGCCTTTTGTTCTAAATAATACCTGTCAATTTGTAAGAGTGAGTCAAGAACATACACAAATGAATGATTAGTTAAGGCCCTGTTTCTGACCACAGGTAAAATTTCTCCATAATCTGCAATAACATATTTCTTTATACATTTGGTGGAATGGTAAATGGGGAAGCTTGTTAATATTTTTAAAAATATTTATATTGTTTTTATTAAAACTTTTGTTAAATCTCTCCATTACCACCTTGTGCCAGAGCATTTGGTTATAAAGAGGAGTTTGGCAATTCTCTGCCTCTTGCTACCTTGTATTTCCCCTGTGTTGAGATGCAGTTTAATTTTCTTGTCCGTGTTTTTATTTTTATTATTATTATTATTATTATTAGGGTCTTCTTTTAATTTTATTTCCCTTTCTCATGTTTTTATCCCTCAATTTTTTAGTATTTCAGTTGCATCTCAAATCTTTCAATCTGTTGCTCGTATTCTCTGGCCAGTTTGATAGCTGTGGAGTTTTGTGCCACACGCTGCAGATAACTACAGCTGAAGTCACTTCAGATCTCGCATTTTTCTTGTGCGTCTCCAGTTTCGGAGCAGCTGTTGGGTGTGGAGATGTGTAAACTCCATGCGACTTTGGCCGCAGTTCTGTGACGGAGATTGCCCAACACGCAAGTTATGAAGAGCACAGTCGTCCCTGGGCACAGCTGTGCATTGTCCCCTGCTGCCAGGAAGGGGAATTTTCTCCTGCATGCTCTTCTTTTGTTTTTATATTTTATGGATGGGTTTCTGTGCCTAACCAAGTGCTTAACTTGCTGATACATTTTTATTTTGTGGTTTGTTTTTTGTTTTGGTTTTTTTTTAACAACAAAAAAAACCAACCCAGCTTTACACAACAACTTCCCTCTGCGCAATTGTTTTGGGTTGCACAATTCCAACCTATGTGTGCAGCTTTCAGTTTTCTTTGTATTGTGTATGTTGAAATATATTCTTAATAGTTTTCAGAGTTAGTAGAACTTGAGACCTGCTTCCCTATATGAAAAAATTTAATAAACATTGTCAGCTCCTTAGTTGAGAACAAAACCAAACAATCTTGCTCCTGGAATCTTATTGAAAACCAATGACGTACCAAAGAGACCTAGGATGGACTTTGGAATACTGCATTTTATTTAAGTTGACATTGTATTCTGTGCTGTTGTTGTTCTGCTGTGTGCTCCCTCTTACAAGCAAGTAGATTTCTCAAGTTGTTAACAACTTACTTTTTGGCAGAGGCGCAATAAGAAATGCTTGCCAGATGTTAATGATTCTAGGTCTTGAAGGAAGGTCAGTTTATGAAGAAGACTTTGAGGCTCCCTTTTTGGAGATGTCTGCAGAATTTTTTCAGGTACAGCAATGTTGCAATATCGTGTTTGGAATGTTGTTGTAACTGCCTGGAATTGTGAGAATCGGTGGTGCTTCTTTGACTGTGTCCATCTCTTAAATAAGAAAAAGAAACTACTAACTTTGCATAAGTTAGTAGTTTCACAGAGTTACTATATTTTGAATATATGTTTTCATATATTCATATGAATATGAACTCATTCGTAATATGAAAATAGTTTTAAGTGCCGATAACGTGTAAAGTCATCGTCATGCTAATGTTGTGCCTGCTTGGGGCTATTTCATGCAGCTGAGTCAGTCCCTGCATTGCAGCCACAGTCTTTCTGAAATACCAGTAGCATGAAAGGTTCAAACTGTTTCAGACTGGGAATGGAGTGAGGGGAGATGACCTGTCAAACTGCCTTTCAGGAAGCTTTGTTTCCTTTATAGTCTCTACATTTATGAGTGATTTTTTTTTTTTTGTAATAAAATGAGCTGAGCCAAGGAATTAAGTGTATCCAAGTGTCTATCTAGTTGTTGACCAGCCACTGAATAACACATTTTATATAATTTCCTGAGGGTTTTTGTGAGATAGCATCAGGAAAAAAGCCAGTTGGATGGTTGGTGAGCGTAATCATGTTCATCTGCTGTTGAAAATTGATAGACACCGTAAAAGCATGTGAAAAGATATCCAGATAAGACCATTTGTCAGTCTCCCAATTCTTAAGCAGGATCGACTGTCATATCCTCTGATCTCCCGGCTTCTTTGAAAATCAAAATCATATGTTGCACAACCATTTAAAAGTCATTGTATTCTGGTTTTCATTGGTGCTACATAAAATTAAGAAAATAGTTTAAGTTTGATTTCTCAGCTCTGCCTTTAAAAAACCCCAAATTTTCCTCCAAAAGACTGTGCTGATCAGTATGGCTAAAAACAGTTTGATGTGAAATAATGTGCTCAGCACTGTCACTGACAAGAATAATGAGAACTGTTGATCCTCACAACTCATAAATATGCCATAAACTGGTATCTGAAAGGAATTTTTGCCTCTTCCCTCTCCTCATCCTTCTGTTTTCTTTGGACCTGTGGCTAAAACTCTAGTTGGTAACTGGGAATTAGGTTGGCTTGGGTGGTTTTAGTGTGACAAATACCATGTTCATACTGCATGTACCCCCTTATGTCTGGAGCATAAATAGAACCTTTACTTTGTGTGAAACGTGTGTAAATCTTGGGCGTGTGTCATTTGGATGTGCTGGGTTTGACTTGAACTTGCTTATAAATGCTGATCTGAAATAACTCGTGCATTTCCTTTTTCTCCTTTAAAAAAAAGTCTAAAGTCTTAATTTGTGTTAATCACAGATGGAAAGTCAGAAATTTTTAGCTGAAAACAGTGCTTCTGTATATATAAAGAAAGTAGAAGCTAGAATTAATGAAGAAATAGAACGGGTGATGCATTGTCTGGATAAATCAACAGAAGAACCAATTGTGAAAGTTGTTGAGAGGGAACTTATTTCCAAGCATATGAAAACTATAGTGGAAATGGAGAACTCTGGGCTAGTTCATATGCTGAAAAATGGGAAGACAGAAGGTAAGAATGCATCACATGGGAGGCAGAAATGCTTACAATACTGCTTCTTGTTTTTAAACGTAGGATAAGTCAAGCTTAACATTTGCCTTTGTGTGTAATTGTGAAAACACTGTGGTGGCTCTGTTTTGCAAACACCTGAGAATATTACTTCAGACTTTTAGACAGCTCTTAACGAAAGGGTAACGTGTTTCTGTTTAGTCCCAGATACAGATACATTTTGGGTAAGCCAAGTATCTCTTAAGAAAAGTACAAATCTATTGTAGCAGTCTTTTGTGAGCTATTTTATTACTTTAATTCCTCTAGTATGTAGCTGTCAAAAAGTGTGGAAGTTTATTTGGCCCTCAAGACGGTTATTGGAAAAGCACTGGTGTAAATGACTCAATGAATGGAAGTATTGGAGGCCTGATTCTTGGAGAGAGGGCTTTGTCGCAGAAAAAAATTGGCCATTTTTAAAGGATAAGCAGCTGCTTATCAGAGCGTCTGGAGAAGAAGGGCCTGGCTTGATGTGCTTCTAGAGGTTAATGTGGGATGGAATGACTGAATAAAAGTTACTCTGGAAAGAAATAGAAGTTTCTAAAGCTGCATATCGAAGAGAGTGATTGTAGGATCTATATTTAGAAATCACGCCAAAACCCTGCAAATGGGAAACAGACTTGCTGCTTAGATTAATGGCCTTTGTTCGTTAAAGCAGCTTCACAATTATGAGGTGGTAGAGTGACAAAGTGAGCAAATCTTGTAGCTGTAATGAAAAAGAATTACTGTATTGAAAAGGATACTATACATTTTTTTAATATCCAGATAGCTTTCGGGCTGGGGGCACAAAGGATACACAGGAATTAGTTTAACTTTTATAGGCCTTGGTTTGATTTAGTTAAATAGTAGAGAAGAAATATTTGCTGCATTGTGAAGATAAGATTTTGCATAAATGCACAAGGATGGATTACTCTTTTGGAAAGCCATGTTTAACCTAAGCCACTTCTCATTATTTTAGATGGATGAAACAAAGTAGTGTAAAACTGTGTGCCTAACTTCAAGACAAATACGAACTAAACTCCAATTTATACCAGTTATTTGCTTTTAATACAGAAACAGGCATCTCCTTAGTGCTGTTGTATTTGCTTTAACATAGATTTTTCTTATGACTTTTAATACAGTATTTGTTTTGGGGGGTGATAATCTTGAAAGCTATGTTCTTAAATGCCACTGGAAAACATAATCTTACTGAAACTAAGTGCACTGTCCTTTGGCAGAAGCATCAACATTTGCTGGCCTGGGGATCAGCAGTAACAGGTTCCGTGCTACAGACAATCTAGAATAATTGAACAATCTCTGGGTTTAATGTTGTGGTTGCTGCAGTCAGGGGTAAAGGAATGGGGACGTCAGAAGATGCTAGTGCCTGAGCTGCTGTGGGATGCTTTTTGTGGCTCAAGTGGCTGAACTTCCACAGTCGTGCTTTGCTATGAGATGAATGAGTTGCAGAAGTGTAATAGGTGGAGGGTGTCCTGCATAATGTCTCATTCTCATTTCCAGACCTTGCTTGCATGTACAAGTTGTTTAGCCGTGTGCCAAACGGTCTGAAGACAATGTGTGAGTGCATGAGCTCATACCTGAGAGAGCAAGGCAAAGCGCTGGTGTCTGAAGAGGGAGAAGGGAAGAATCCAGTTGACTACATTCAGGTAGTTAAATATTTTAACTTTCTTCTCTTCTGTCTTTCCCATATTCCCCAGAATAGCAGTAAGCTACATGATATATAAGGTAAACCTTGTTATTGATTCAAAAGGGATCATTATTAATAAGCTACATTTGTAATTTTGTTTAAAATATACATTTATGAATTTTCAGACATGTTTAGAACTCTTCTTTCACCTAAGTCACTTGGAAAATACATGCTCAGGCTTTTTTGCTTTTGGTAGCTGCTTTTATCCAGCAGGATATTCAGGCTAATTAACTGCTGGGAACTTTCTGGATTATCCTAAATTTGCCTCCGGAGTGAGTTGTACATCTGCTGGCAAATAGTTTCATGGTGCCTATTTTGTTTAATTTTATGTCATGTTAGCTATCAGTGTTTATTGAGACAGAAATCACATGACAGCACTTAAAGGCAAGATTAAATACAACCGAGAGGTGAATGTGTTGTAAATCATAGCAAACTCTTGCTTCATTCTCAGTCTCCCTGAGAAACAGAACACTTCTGTGTCTTAAAAGACCTCAGTATTTTCTGTTCTCCATCTCTCTAAGAAGTGATGATACCATTCATTTATCAAGCTCATAAAGTATGCTTTGGGAGTGTTTGTCATCTCTTCTCTGCCATTGTCTCTTGAGAAGGTGGTTTTAAATTTGCACATAATCTTTAGAGTTCATTGAACTTTAAGGAAATATTTTTATAGCTGGAAGATGTTTTATACTTAATGTGGAAATGTGCATTAAACGTTAAGCAGAGGGGTTTCTAAATGTGTAGTTAAGTCCTTGTGTCTGGCCTTTATGAGAATCATTTAATGCTGTATTATTATCTATCATCTCTGCTGTTTTGTTTGAAATCAATACCTTTGCTAGAACTGGTTACTATTAGAAGAAGCCATTTGAGTATAAAATCATTTTTGATTGGATTATTAATTTTCTGGCAATGCTGAAGCAAACTTCTTACCAAGCTTGGACAAGAATCACCTCTCCAAGGACTGTTAAAAAGAAGAGAGAATGCCCTTTGAAATTTATTAACTTTAATGATTAGGGGCTGTTACTTTTTTTTTGTGGTGATACGATTTACAAAAAAAAAGTGGGAAGTAAGTATCTGGATTACTTTGAAGTAATTTTCACTCCTTTTAAATCCTGAGAGACTTAAAGGGGTATCATAAAAAAATTGAACTGAGAAAGAGTTAAAAACTTAATTATAAAGATGCTGTCACAGTTTCCTGCTACAAAGGCAAATAGCATCATGAAGCTGAAGCCTTACAGCCGTACTGCGTGTGCTCTGGCAGAGCTCATCCTCTCAGCCTGTTAGTATGTATCCCAACCACCTCATGGAGATGTCCTAGGGAAGAAGGGATTGATGCTTAATTACCGCTAAACCCCCAAACAAGTTTATCCTCCTCTTCCATTGACATGATGGAAGAGGAGAAAAATACCTGTGAATTGAAAAATCATTTCACTCTCCTCATCTCAGCCGTGGTCATCTGAGTCTTTCAAGGACTTCAGCAGCAGTGAGAAGACAGACAAGAAAGCTATATTACACCATTGAGACAGAAACTTCATCATAGCCAAGCATTGCTTCTGCAAATGACACCACCAGACCCTGAGCGTAATTGTTGAGATGATTGCAAAAGCATTGCCAGGGCGTTAGATTTCAAACTTTTGATGATAATTTGAAGGGATGTTGAAATGCTGTTGTAATTGAAGGTACTAACAGTTTCTCCTGTTTGACACCAGGTTGTTCAGATGGTATGCTCCTGGAGAGGAGACATAAGCTAACCTTGGTAAACAGAGAGATAGTGGGATTTACTTTGAATTTAAAATTTCTAATACGCGGTAATTAGCCTGTCTAAAGACCATTCCTTTAAGTGAGATGGTGAGTTCCTAAGAAATGTTACTGCTACTTTGAGTAATTCTTGAATGGCTTCTTTAAGTAACCACTTGTAAATAATTTCCTAAGAAACCGAGGACTTTAAGATCACTTAACCACAACAGTTATTTGTGGGCAGTCGTTACCCATGATAAATTTAGCTCTGGAGTTCAATTTTCTTCTCCCCACACCCCCCGAATACGATCTTAGTCAAGTCTAAACCTTGTATGCATCATAAGCACTTAAGGTGCTCAGGTGATGTTGAGAAGCTTCTCCATTCACACTCAATTGTTTGAACTCTGGGGGAATATGGTGCAAAGGCTAAAAATGATGTCAAGAATCTGCTGATAGCTCAGAGGAAGGGGTTCAGTTCAGACCTGTGAACTTCACGCTGTGGTAACCAGAGAGCTGTTGCTTATGTCCAACTTTCAGGTGTTCACAGTGACTCTTAAAGATCAGTAAGAAACTTGCGACTAAGTGCAGAACATATCCCTGGACTGAAATTAGAGGGGAAAAAAACCTAGGAGATGAGGCCTGTTGTTGCAGCGTGTTTTCTCCTCAGACTTGTTTAGCAGCCCTAGGGATGCAATCCATGGGGTCTTGGCCTCCTCTTCCTGTATCCTGCTGTTGTGGCGGTGACTTTGTCAATGGTATTTGAATGGAAAAGGCTTAACAAGTAAAAAAAAAAATTCCACCTCCCAAAAATCAGCTTGTTTAACAAGAGTGATTAAAAAACTTCCTTATTTTTTGAGTAGCCTATTATAGCAAACTGCATCAATATTTGACACCAATATTTTGCCCAGTTTATGTGAAAATGCCTTCTGTAAGAGATTTGAAGTAGCTATAGATATTTAAAAATGGAAACAAAATTTCAAATACTTTCTAACGATGCCAAACAGAGAGCTTTGCAGAATCTCTGACTGTAGATGTGGTCTTCTCTAGGCCTTCGTCTTTTATTACTGGTTTACAACTTCAAACTTCAAATCAGTGAATATGTTTTTCCTTTATTTGTTTTTTCAGGGTTTACTGGATTTGAAGAGTAGGTTTGACCGCTTTCTTCAAGAATCTTTCAATAATGATCGACTCTTCAAACAGACTATTGCGGGTGACTTTGAGTACTTCCTCAACCTCAACTCTAGGTCTCCAGAGTACCTCTCATTATTTATTGATGATAAGCTGAAAAAAGGAGTCAAGGGAGTAAGTATAAATTAAATTTCAAGTAAACGTATAGAAATGCAAGGCACAAGGAGCTCTCGAGGTGTTGTGTGGCTTGTCCCCCATCTGCAAAGCAGTCAATATACCTGGATTGCTTCTGGCACCTCAAAAATGAGGTTGTAGTACATTCTGCCACTCCCTTCCTTCAAAACCTTAAATATAATTTCTTTTGAAAATTAACTCATTTGGGTAGTGGAAACAGTTTCTTTGCTTCTTTTTACTGCTTTCACATATTGGAGGACTAGTGCTGTGTCTGTCCCTTCTAGTTTCTATCAGTCTTAGCTTCTTTCGTGAAACTTTTTGAGGTGCAGCACCTGAACTGGACAGGGTGCTTCAGCTGGGGCCTCAGTGGCTCTAGAGAAAGCTGAATGTTATTGCATGCATCTTATGCTTTGAGAATAAAATAGTAAGTTCTATTGGTCTATAAAATGAGTGATCATTTTATTTGTTGTGGCACTAGACAGGCTTTGAAAAATAAGTCTTAACCTTTAAAAGCTTTAATTCCAAGCTGCTATTTCATATTAATACTGGTTTCTATCTGTGCTTTTTTTTTTTTAATACTTCAAAACTTATCCAGGAACTTTTACTCTGTTCAGGCATTCTACCCATCCATCGTGTTCCTTCTCCCCCACCATTGCTTTTCTGTCCACTTGAGATCTGTTTCTTTCTCCACTCTGAGTTTGTGACCATTCCTTGGGCTCTATTGTTCACCTTGGACCAGTTTTGTTGACTTTCTTCTAGGCCACTGTTAGACCATGTGCTTGCTGTGAATTACTTTAAGTTATATAAGACACTTGTGCTTTAGGGGTAAAACCCCCAAATTATTTCTTTTACAGCTAACAGAGCAAGAAGTAGAAACTATATTGGATAAGGCAATGGTTTTATTTAGGTTTATGCAAGAGAAAGATGTTTTTGAACGCTATTACAAGCAGCACTTGGCGAGAAGACTTCTTACGAACAAGAGTGTTTCAGATGACTCTGAGAAAAATATGATTTCTAAATTAAAGGTAAGACAGTATCTGCATATATTTACTTCATTTTTTAAAAATACAAATGGTTTCTTCTGGTTTTGTGTAAGTGTTATATAGATAACATACATCTTGATTGCTGTTAAATATGGATATTGTTTTAAAGCCTTCCCCCCCCCCAAAAAAAAAAAAAAAAAAGGTTTTTCTGAATAATTCTGTGGAAATAAGAGGAAGGAAATGCGGGAAAGCACCTGTGATGAGAGAGCAGTCTAGAAAACAAAACGAACTTTTTCTTCAAAATTTTAAGACTTTTCAAGTAAGAGGACAACTCCTTGGATTTGAAGACAAGCCTGTATCTTATCCTAAATTTTCTGTTATTCACAACAGGATTTTATTGCATGTGTTGTTTTTTAATTGCCTCCATCTGCAGACTGGTGATAATGCTCAAATCCTTTTAAAGTAGATTGGAAAAATAAAAGATCCTCATATCAGTGTCTGGAAACACATTTTCCTTAGTTCATTCAATTTACTTGATTAAATAGGCCAAGAGATGGAGAAGGAATGAAAGGCTAAAGGTAAACAGTCCTCAAAGCAAGTTCTAATGCAGCTTCTTCCAAAGTGGTGTGATAAATGGCTGGGGAACTTCTGAGCCAGAGGGATTTGATCCCAAAATCAAACTTCAGTGGTCCTCGTTTCAGTAAGGCCTTTACTACTGTCTCTCACAGTATCCTCATAAACAAATTGTCCAGCGTCCACATGGATAGGCACATAATACAATGGGTGAGCAACTGGCTGATTGGTTGAGCTTAGAGGGTTGTAGTGAATGGAGTTAACATCGGGCTGGTGAGCAGTCACTAGTGGGGTTCTGCAGGGATCCATCTTAGGGCCAGTACTCTTTAATATATTCAGAAATGACCTGGATGCAGGGCTTGAAGGCTTACTAACTAAGTTCGTGGATGACACCAAACTGAGGAGAGCAGTTAACACTCTTGAGGGCAGAGAGGCCCTGCAGAGGGATCTGGACAAGTTGGAGAGCTGGGCAGTCACCAATCACATGAAGTTTAACAAGGACAAGTGCTGGATTTTGCACCTGGGACATGGTAACCCTGGATATACATCCACTCTGGGGAGCAAGAGTCTGGAGAGCAGCCCTGCGGACAGGGATCTGGGGGTTGTAGTTGACAGCAAGTTGAACATAAGCCAACAATGTGCCCTGGCAGCCAGGAGGGCCAGCTGAGTCCTGGGGTTCATCAAGCACTGCGTTGCTAGCCAATCGAGGAAGGTGATTGTCCTGCTTTACTCGGCACTGGTGTGGCCCTATCTTGAGTACTGTGTGCAGTTTGGGGCGCCACAGTACAAAAAAAGATACAAAGCTACTGGAATGTGTCCAGAGGAGGGCCACAAAGTTGGTGAAGGGTTTAGAGGGGATGCCGTATGAGGAGCAGCTAAAGTCACTTGGTCTGTTCAGCCTGGAGAAGAGGAGACTGGGGAGAGACCTCATTGCAGCTTACTGCTACCTCACTAAGGAATGGGGAGGAGCAGGTGCTGATCTCTTCTCTCTGGTGACCTATCATTATAGAACCCGAGGGAATGGTAAGCAGATGTGTTAGGGGAGGTTTAGGTTGGACATTAGAAGGAGGTTCTTCACCCAAGAGGTGGTGGAGCGCTGCAATAGACTCCCCAGGGAAGCAGTAATGGCACCAAACCTGACAATATTCAAGAAGCACTTGGACAACACACTCAGATACATGGTGTAAGGGTTGTCAGGCACTGGACCAGGCTGTCCAGGGAGGTGGTTGAATCACTATCCCTGGTGACGTTTAAAGGACATGAAGATGTGGGGCCAGGGGACAGGGTTCAGTGGTGGATGTGGTAGAGTTAGGGTAGTGGTTGGACTCGATGATTTTAAAGGTCTTTTTCAACCAGAATGATTCTGTGATTCATTTTTGTATGCCTTGCTGTGATAAGCTTTCACAGATGTTAAGATGAGATTGGAAGGTAAAAAGAAAGAAAAAACACAGTAATGGAAAAAGGACAAGGAAAGCAAGTCTTGGTATGTGTAGGCTTAGATCCTTACATGAAACCTTTCTAAGTTCTGAAGGTAATGCAAATGTGAATTCCTATAACCAAATGTACAGAAACAACATTTTTGTGACATTTATAAACTAATTCAGTCTTGCAGTTCACGTTTCAGAAGCCCTGTTTTTGTAGGGCTGCACAATAAGTTATTTCGTCTGTTTTCAGACTGAGTGTGGATGTCAGTTCACGTCTAAACTGGAAGGAATGTTCAGGGACATGAGCATCTCAAACACGACGATGGATGAGTTCAGGCAACATCTTCAGGCGACCGGGGTAAGGGCGTGGGGCTCTGTGTGGTTGTCCTCTCCCTGCCGTGCAAACCCAAGACGCTTTGCGAGGATGTGCGTGTGGAAAGACTGGTTTCGTTACCGTGCTCAAATTTGTATTTCTTATGTCACAACCTTTGTTGGTATTTTTGGAATACACAGTGAGGTTGGAGCTTGGCGTGCGGCCAGTTCTGGGCGCTGCGGCCACCAGGGGGCGGCCAGGTGCCGCCTTCAGGCCCTGCCCTCAGGCCCAGCCCGGCTGTGCCCTCTGCCCTCAGGCCCTGCCCGGCTGTGCCCTCTGCCCTCAGGCCCAGCCCGGCTGTGCCCTCTGCCCTCAGGCCCTGCCCTCAGGCCCAGCCCGGCTGTGCCCCACCTGTACCCACTGCCCCAGCCCGGCTCTGCCCACTGTCCCTGCCCAGCTCCGCCTGCTCAGCTGTGCCTGGCGCTGCTCTTGCCCAGATGGCTTTGCCCACCCGGCTCTGCCTGGCTGTGCCTAGCTCTGCCTATTACCCGTGCCTGGCTCTGCCTACCTTCCTTGCCCAGCTGTGCCCACTGCCTCTGCCTGCCTTCCTCGCCCAGCTGTGCCCACTGCCTCTGCCTGCCTTCCTCACCTAGCTGTGCCCACTGTCCCTGCCCGCCTTCCTCACCTGGCTCTGCCCGCCCGGCTCTGCCCACCTTCTCACCCAGCTCTGCCTGCCCGGCTGTGCCCACTGCCCCAGCCCACCCAGCAGTGCCCACCCAGCTTCCAAAACTTTCTCAAGTCACAAAGTTCTCATTGCTGTGTGTAACCTGTGATGTGAGGCATTCCCAATTAATGCAGTGTCCATGATAAGACCAAAAAAAGTTCAGGAGACTGTCGCTGTCTCAGCTAAGATGTTTTGGTTCCAGATGAAGGTATTTTCTGTATTTTGGTTTTGGTGGCTCTTCCCTATGTTTTAAATGGAGGGAGAAGACTGTTGAAGCTTTTTCTAGGTGATTGACAGATTGAGTCATTTTCTGTGTCTAAATGGCAGTTTGAATTTGTCTTGTGAGCCTCATGACACTGGAGATATTACTGCCATGCTTCTACTTTCATGTTGGCTATGGAGCAACTTATATATGGATCTTTACATGCTGTTGCAACTTGTTCCTCTTAAACCTCAATGAAATTCAGTCAAAGGGATTTCTGTACGGTAGCCTGTCACTGGCCTGCCTAGATGTTTCAGAACTTTCCTAGGCACAAGTTTGTTGATGCATGCAGAGGTTCAGCACACACAATACCAAAACCCTTCCTTAGCATGTGGAAATGCTGCTCTGCTGTTTAATAGTGAAAGTTTCTGAGTTCCTATGACAGTTTTTGACATTCTAAAATATAATGTGCTTGATTTCTGTGTAGTAGGTTTATAACAAGTTGGATATAGTATAACTTGTTTTTTCTTGTCCATAACGTGTGTTCTTTGAAGGTCTCAGTTATACCTCCTAAAGCTGAAAGCAGTTGGGGTTAAGTTTGGTAATATTCAGCTTAGCTGCAATACCCAGTGAGGATCATGCCCTGCTGGCAGCCAGAGGTTTATCAGCTCCCAGCAGAACTACTTCATAGACCAGCTCTTCAGCTGTGGAAAGTTTCCTAACCAGTGCTGATCGTTTACGCTAGTGGCTCCCTGTGGTCTAACATCAGATATTCAATATTTACTCTCTGCTGCCAGAGATAAACTTATAAACAGCTATTTTGAAACTTATCTGTTTGGCAACCTGGCTTTAGTGTATGTCATCAAAAACCTATTTAGAAAGAATAATTACATTGTTACACTTCAGTTTATGATCACAGACATGAAATGTCTTAAATGCCAGAGGGGAGTAATGGGGAGGATTTTTGCTGTACCATCTACTCTTATAGTGATGAATTCATTTGTCTGGCTTTGTAAAAATGATGCTTACAGATAAGTCTTTTTTTCTTAGTCTGTAAAAATTCTATACATTCTACACTGATAAAAGAAAAGGCAAATCGTGATCCTATTTTTAAAGAGCGGATGTTTTCTTCTAATTGTCCTTAGGTTTCATTAGGTGGTGTTGATCTTACAGTGCGGGTCCTCACAACAGGTTACTGGCCTACGCAGTCAGCCACACCAAAGTGCAACATCCCTCCAGCCCCCAGGCATGCTTTTGAAATATTTAGAAGGTATGTATCAAAGCAGATTTTTAGGTAGAGGTTTTCAGAAGAAATTTTCTCAACTTGCAGATATGTGTTATCATTGAAGACGTTCTAGCACCCCACTCTTCTGCAGTTCATGAAAAAACAGCGAATGCAGTAGTCACATCATGAGGCTTGAGGGCTTGGGAGCTTTTAAGTAGAATTCTAACGAGAATGTTTAGAAAAATAAGCAAAAGTTAGAAATTTCTTAAGGATTGTCATTAAAGGCTGTGAAAATCCATGAAACTGTTTAAAGCAATTGCCTCTTAGATACAAAATGTGAATTATGTACTAACTGTTGGCTTCAATTATATTTCAGATTTTATTTAGCCAAACATAGTGGGCGACAGCTGACACTCCAGCATCACATGGGTTCTGCAGATCTCAATGCCACTTTCTATGGGCCTGTTAAAAAGGTAAAGTATCAAGATTTTTTAAAAGATACATTTTCACAAAGTAAGCAAATGCACATTTGTAATAACTTCAGAATTTTGTAAAAATCCAAGCTTACTCATTGATAATAAAATGCCTTCCATCTGCTTTTCTTCCTTTGGTAGCAGTTTTGTTTTGACTTTTTTCTCCTTTTATATCTAATTTGAATCCATCACTCAGCATCATCTTTGTCACCTCATAGAAAAGTAGCAATTTTGATCTTGAAGAGACTTCAATGAATGGTTTGAGTGTTTTGGATTTTTTTTGACTGTGAATCAGTCAAAACTGAATGAAACCTGTTTCTTTTTTACTCTGAAAAAATGTTGTTAAGCCAAGTTTAGGCTACTTTTCATATGCAGAGTGATAGCAATGTAGACAACATTTTTTTCAAACATGAGAATCTTAGTAGAGTTTCTGGAAATAGTGTTTAATATTCACATATACAAGAAAATTATTTACTAGTGATTTAGATGAGTTCTAAAATACTCAGCTGAAAGCAGTGGTGGTTTGGGAAGAGAGAAGGCAATGCAAAATGAAACCAAAATTTTTATAAGATAAAGTATTAATAATGTGCATTTGTGAGGATGTCAAAATTGTATTACCGTAGGATAAATATTTTGATAATTTTAAAGATAAGACTAAGAAAATTGGAGGGTGGGCAAGTAGTGGAACAGGGGCCAGAGAGGTGATGGAGTCTCTGTCCTTGCCGATGGTCAGTATGTTCCTGGATGCAGCTCTGAGCATCCTGCTCTAGACGTCCTGGCTTTGAGTGGTGGCTGGACCACTTGGTGGGACCTCCAGAGGTGCCCCCACCCTCTATCACCCTTTGATTCTGACAGCGACTGGAGAGACTTGTGTTGACGCCACCAGGCGTGTGCTGTTCTATCGCGTGTGTAGGCTGATCTCCTAGATAGTGATTTCATCATATGACTTTCATCTTACCAAGGTAAAATATTTTGCAGTGGAGAATAATCTAATGCTGGTTTTGTAATTTTAAAATAGGAAGACGGCTCAGAGGTTGGCGTGGGAGGTGCCCAAGTAACTGGCTCCAATACACGGAAGCACATATTGCAAGTCTCCACTTTCCAGATGACGATATTAATGCTCTTTAACAACAGAGAAAAGTACACATTTGAGGTAAGCGTGGTGGTTTTCTCGCCTGATTTTAAGTAACAGTTTTAGGCACTTTCTTGTTCTCTTGAATAGACCTTTGAGGATCAGGTGCCTCTCATTGTGAGTGTGGATCAGGCCGATAAATACAGGAAGCAGATCTTCAGCAGTGCACCTGGAAAGCAATCCTAGGGGATTGGAAGTGACTTGGGAACAGAACTTCTCAGAAATGTTGAAGCGAGATGTGAGTGTGGTTGTTCCTAGGCCACAGAGCTACAGAAAAGCTGAAGCTACAGAAATGCCACGTGGAATGTTAGCACGTGGCTCTGTTTTCTCGTTTTATCTTTGAGTGACTGGATCAAGAGGCCAAAGGGTGGAGAAGGGTTTGTATCCTGGCTGCCTAAACACTGAAGTGCTTTAATTGGCGAGCTGGAGTGAGCTGTAGGATGAACCCAAGAACTTCCATCCGTTCTCTGAGCCAGTGAGCCAGGAGGGACAGTGAGGAAGGTCCAGATAGGTTCTTAACAAGGAGACCAGAGGGCATTGCTGGGAAGGTTTGAAGTGGTCAGTGACAGAGGATGAAGAAGAAGCCTTTGTGAGTGGAGGAGAACCCTGCACTATGAGGTCTGTGTCAATTAATAGTTTTGGTTTAGGTGTTACCTTCTGTTTGAGAAAGCATTGGCAGCCTTGAAAAGCAGTGTGAAGCAGAGTGGATTGCCAGGTTTTCTCATCTACTTTTAACTGTGCCATGTGTAATAATCATTTGCCTTTTTATCTGGATTTTGTTTTCAGTTTCTCGGATAAGAGGCTCTTCTTACACTACTCCTAGTTCAAAAAAAGATTCTTTTAGAGCACAGAAAGTCCTGTGTGTTGTGAAATCTATTGCAAGAGCATTACAGCTTTCAGTACTTGCTCTGCAGAATTTTTTGGGGTGGGGGGGAAGACTGGGGCTTACCAGCTCATTTTTTCTGGAGGTTGGTTGAAGCTGGGCTGGTGGCTACCTCATGCCACCGAATTGTAGGCTTTATGCGTAGTAGAACCTCACCAGGATAAGAATGAATAATATTTATTAGAGCTGTAAAAAATACAATTTTAATACATGCTCTAAATCACAGTTAATTTTACTAAGACCGGATGATAGAGAAATATGTCCATGTGCTTTTAGGTTGTGTGTGTTTTGTTTATGTCTGGTTTGGGAATTGTTAAACTCTTACTTGGTGTCCCACTGTAACTAAAACATTAAGAAGGCCTATTTGTTTTGTTTGGTTTCTTTGGTGAAGCGTGTGGGAGTTGTCTTTCACTCCAGCCAGGAAAGCTTATGAAAAGTTCAGAGTAGAATGTTATCTTTGTTCATTGATTATTGAATACCATGATTAATTGCAGAGTGCCGGCCAACTGGTATTTCTCTGTCATACCAGATAAGTGCTTTTACCACAAGATGATGTGAGGGATGACTTGTGGTGCGTGCTTGTGTTAAGCACCAAACTGTCTGATACACAAGTGTTTGAGCAGATTCATTTGAAGTCGCCTTCACAGCTGAACAGACTTTGCTGTTTTGTTTTGCATTTGTTGTGATTATTAATTGCAAACTTGACAAGATCCTCGCAATAATCCTCTGATGGAGAGAAAAGTGGGACAACTGGGATGCAGAAATCACACAGAAGATGCTACAGAAACTTAAGATTTTTAATTTGAGACTTATCAATTTGTGGTTTTTTAATTTACCTCATTCAAATAAATTTGAACGCGTGTCAAAACCACAATTTTACATGATTTCACATAAAGTCAACATTGTATGTGTCATGTGGGGTTTATAGTTGAAATGTCAGATATATTCAGTCTGAGCCTTGGCATCACAGAGAGCTGGTAATGAGATGTAGATGAGATGCACTGTAAGTAATGACAGGGTCCGGGTAGAGGCCAGGACATCCCAATTATTTTTATTGCATGTTGTCAGTGGTGGATGAGCACAGAAGAGTGGCAATTTTTTTCTGGATTGGTTTATAAAAAAACTTGATTACAGTCAAGAAATAACATCATTTAATAGAACTTAGTTGTACTCTGAAGTTTAATTTTTTTTTTTCTGGTCACTGTTTAAGGAACTTTTAACAAGTTCTCTATAGGTTTTTACAGACTTTAATATTTTGATCCTTGGGAATTGTTACTGCTGCTTCTAGCTGCAGGTCATCTGTTCGACTTGTGTGCCATGAGCAGTAGGAATTTCTGGGGACAGGGGAAGAGCTGGATACTGCTCTTGGAACTGAAATGGGGATGCTGGGAAAGCGACAGCTCTGGTGGACAGTTACATGTCTGTGAGGTTCATTTTTCTCTATTTGGTAGTTTAATCTTTAGCTGCTAGAGGTCCCTCAAGAGTCTGAACGGGAATGTGAAATCCGAGACGTCTGCAGTTTCCTCGGACCAGAAGAAGGAAGAAAACAGAGATAAGGCTAAAATGAACTTTTGATGAATGGGAGCTCAGTAAACAAGTTATGTTGGAGGAAGCAGGAGTAGTTGGCCTACTCCTAGAGTATTTTAAGACATTGTTCTGCATCCAGTGTAGTTTGCTTACTAACTCACAATCACCGGTGACTTACCGAACATACAGCTCTTGGCCGAACTCTTAAGAATTCTGACAGCATTGCAGCAAGTTATGTACATGGTTTTACAAACGTTCTTCTTTAAAATTAATAAAATTGCTTCATTCTGATGCGGTTTTTTGTATTTCACCTGGAGAAGCCCTACCTGGGAGCACCTGGGTTGTAAATAAATAGTTTCAGGTTGTTCAGAAAGGAGGTGTAATTAATCTAGAGTATTTCTGTGTTATGGTGAAACTAGACCTTGTCTGCTTGCGTTTGTGAAGATGTTGTTTTCAGCAGCGCTGCTGAATGCAGAAGCATTTATGCCGTTCTCCATCAGGAGTGCTCAGGAACATCACGATGGATGTTTTCCATCACTGAGTTGCTTAGAAGGTTGTTTGCAAAACGTAATACTTCTGCTGTAGCCATAAACTAATGAAGATTATTTTTCTTTAGGAAATCCAACAAGAAACTGATATCCCCGAAAGAGAACTGGTTAGAGCCCTACAGTCCCTTGCGTGTGGCAAACCGACACAACGTGTTCTCACGAAAGAGCCCAAATCAAAAGAAATAGAAAATGGTCATATATTTACAGTGAATGATCAGTTCACATCTAAGCTACACAGAGTCAAGATTCAGACGGGTAAGTGGGCTTTGTGTTCTGTCTTGCAGTCCCAAAACGGTCTTAAAATGTCAAATTAGCTTTTGCAGGATTGATGTCCATACAAGTAAAAGGAAGAGTAATCAACAGTTTTTTCTGTTGATGATTGGTTGCATCAAGATGAAAATTACAATTAAATATTGAGAAAGTGTGGAAGTCACAGTGAAGCCTTTTACTTTGTAAAGTTTGTGATTATCTCTTAACAGGAAATGTTGAAAGAGAAATAAAATTCAAATTAGGCAATAGAATTAAAAATACGCTACTGATTGACTCAGAAATAGGAAAATTGCCTTGTAAGTTGCCATGCTGCTGTGAAATTGAGTGATGCTTTCAGCCCTCTGATCAGGGCCCAAGGCCCTTCCCTGGTATAATTAAAGGAAATTCTGTGACAATTATTCGAGCTTTACTGGAATTGTGCCTTTTCATTCCCACTTCACAAATGTCTGTGAATGGGGGATATGATTTGGGGCTCAAAATGGTTTTAAAGCCAATTTGATAATTGTGGTTTTACTTTTGTCTTACACAGGAGACTTCTTATGTGTGTCTCTCGAAAGCTCCACGTATTTATTAGTTTTAAAGTGAAGAGGGGCAGAGGGGAAGGTGGTATAGAGGGGTGGGAGGAGGGCTTGGGAATGATGGCGCTGGGAGGAAAGGGTAAGAAAAGCCAGATATAAGGGCTGAAATAAATCATAAGTAGAAGGGGAGAACAGGATGCAAAGAATATGATTGAGGTGGAGAGGATATAGTTGGGCTCTTTCTTCTGACTGATGAACTTTTGAAGTGTTTAATTAGGTTGTGAAGTAAACCTTCAATCCTTTTTCTATTTTAGTGGATTATTTGCTGTATTGAAGAGGAAATATTTAATGGGAGCATGAGAGTTGGTGGTGCCTGTATGCAGATTTGAGTACTGTTCAAATTCTAACATAGCAATGATTAAATGACAGATTGTTACCTTGTCAGTTGCTATCAAAATATGCCAGAAAGTGTTAATGTGTTCTTGTGGCTGCTTTTTGGGAAAAAAAAAAAAAAATTAAAAAAATCAAGTTTGAGAGTGTCAAAACTCATGAAAATATAACTTGATGTCTAGATGAAATGACTAGAGAAGTTAACACTTACACAACAAAATTAAATTTAATTTTGCTAACATACTTTACACTGTCTTCCTTTCCTTGAAGTTGCTGCCAAACAAGGAGAATCTGATCCAGAAAGGAAAGAAACA
This sequence comes from Eurystomus gularis, assembly GCA_013400335.1. Lineage (NCBI taxonomy): Eukaryota > Metazoa > Chordata > Aves > Coraciiformes > Coraciidae > Eurystomus > Eurystomus gularis. Next base: position 51,190 of record VZZY01001674.1, read on the forward strand.
AGGCAGAAAGTAGATGATGACAGAAAACATGAGATAGAAGCTGCTATAGTTCGGATAATGAAATCTAGGAAGAAGATGCAACACAACGTGCTAGTAGCAGAGGTATCGTTGTGCACAATCTGATACGCGCTCGGGAATTCCTTTTGCTTCTTCTATTGATTCCTGGAAGTCACACAGCTCTCAATAGCGTGACTGGGAAAGGCTTTGGAGAGATGCTCTTTAATCCATCTGGGCTGGGTTTTTTTTTTCTCCTTGTGTATCTGAAGATTTCTAAATCCTCACTGCTCAGTTTCAGATGTACTCATGGGTACGTCTCATTTTCCTTCCTCCTTGCAGTGCCGTTATGATGGTATCAAATTCCTTGAAATAAGTTGGCAAAAAACCCCACTGTACTTAACATTAATTACTTTCTACTTTTAATCTTGTTACTGACTGTGTTGGGTCCAGGTTTGAGAGGTTTGAGCTCTTAGAGTCCTGCTGCTCTTAACTCCTCCGCTTTGACAGCTTTGGGAATAATACACCATTTCTGCCCTTGAACTTGAACGTAGGGCTGTGAAATTGAGAGGATTCTCCCAGTGTGACCTCTGTAGGGGGTCAGTGCTTTAAGTCCTACCCAAAAAAGAGCAAGCGGCTGATGGGAGAGGGGGAACTGTCAGAAGTTTGCTTCTTACCCTTCATAGTTGCAGCCAGCCCTGTCTAAATATATTTTTATGATTATCTCTAATGACTGTTTATCATGATTTTACTTACCCTGTGATCTTACGTTACCGGTTTTGATCTTGTTTCAGGTAACTCAGCAGCTGAAGGCCCGATTCTTACCAAGTCCAGTTGTTATTAAAAAACGTATTGAAGGACTTATTGAGAGAGAATATTTGGCACGAACACCTGAGGATCGCAAAGTATACACTTACGTAGCATAAAATGCATTCAGAAAAATTTGATTTATTCTTGGACTGTACTCTTCGCATGAACTGGGAAGTTCTTTTAAATCATTAATATTAAGACGACCATCTCTTCTATTAAATTACAGTACATGTTCTAGACCATTCAGATCAAGCCTTTTACTCCTTTTGAGAGTTTTCGACATCAATTGATTGAGCTTCAGGCTTTTCAACGTTATCCCTGTAGAGATCATCCTTACAATTCTTCGGGAAAATGTGAATGTGCCGCGTTTGTTTTCAATACTGTATGAAAACAGAAAAAAAAAATAAAAAAAAAACAAATTTAGAAAATACAGCTCATTTAAAAAAAAAATAAAATTGTTGGAATTTCATTTCCCCAGATCTTCAGTGTTGATGTAACTGTGTTTCTGTAGTGTTGCTTAGCACTTCGCGCATTGTATGAGTTGGGTTGAAAAGAAACCGCAACTGGTAAGGCAAAATTCCCAGTTATATTGCTCTGCTTCGGATGTTCCTTTAACTAGCCATGGTTAAGTTAAATATTTGGTAATTTTTTGAAGACCTGAGAAGATGACTTGAGCGTGTTTCACTCTTCCAGCCGCACACATGAATCAGGAACTTCTGGGGGCTCAGAAAAGACAAGACCGTAACAATTTTGACTTTCCCTTCTGTAATTTGAGTTCTTCTAAATTAAACTCTATATTGATTAGGTTTGTTCTGGTTTCTTCATAGGAAAAAGGAAAAGATTTTAGTGTGTATAAACTGTATAATAATTTTTGCTGTTGTACTCACTGCTGATGGTGGATTGTACAGGGCGGTGTTTTTATTTCACTAAATGTAGACAAAATGAATTTAAAATAAATGGATTTAGTGTACACAAGCAACTAATTCAAGTGTGTCAGAGTGCAGGGTTGGCAATCTTTTGGAACTAAGTTCCGTCCCCTGGGGAAACGTGCTGGGATTGTTGCAAAACACCATCGGTGGGTCTGCAGCCCTGGGGCTTCCCATCGTCAGTGCATCTTCTGGGGATTCAAGGGAAGCCAGCCTGCACTATTGGATTTAAAAAACGCATCTTAAACATGCAGTAAAAAGCTGCTACTGTAATGCTGTTTTCAGTTCTCACCCTGGAACTTTTTTCTTTGCAAAAAGAGAGCAAAAACTGCAGTGTAATGGCACCGTTACTCTCATTGTCAGGAATTGAAGTGTGCGTTGTGCCACAGAGTTGTTAGTCAGTGGTGTCTGACATTCCAGTGCACATCTTGCGTGGTTTCTCTGCTGTAGCTGTTTTTCTGGTTTAATTCAAACAATATAATGGTTTTTTTTCTTGGTTCACATTACTGTCATCCAGAGAGCTTGAAAGATACACTTGGGCTGGGCTTCTACCAGGCAGAGCTGGAGCGAGAACAAGGAGAGCAAGGTGGTTGTGGAGCGTTAAGGTGCTGCCAGAGCATTTCTGACGAGCTGTTAAATCTGGTGGGGGTGTCAAGTAGCAACGTGACCGCTGAGTATTTTTCATAAATAATTTTTCATGTCCCCCGTTTCACCCCTCCAGCCTGTGACGATACAACTCATGACTCTTGTTCCGTAACTGGATATTTCATCTCACGAGAGGGGCTGGAATTGGGGTGATATTTTAGCTTGACTATTCTGAGGCTTTTTTTAAGGAGCTTTACTGAAGTTTACAGCGTGTCCTCAACGTGCACACACAGGTTACTCTGAAGCTATCAGAGGGGAGGTGGCTAAGGGACTTTCCTCACATTGTTCATCAAGAATTTAGCCCCCGAAGAGACCAACCAGGCCATGGGCCCTTCTAACAGCAAGTTTATTAAATCAGTGTAGTCATCGCTTGGCCATGGAACAACATTTAGTATGGGCTGGGTGAGATCTGGGGCTTGGATTGTCTTGAGTCATCAGAAACATCTTCCTCACAATGTGACTTGCTCTTCCAGGTGCTGGTGTGAAGGTTCCTGTCCATGTGTTTCTTTAATAGCATGGCTGTTGTGATAACCATGTGTTGATGCTTTCCCATGTGCTGTTCAGGGGGAAAGGGGCTCACATCCTTTTTCCCCATGATGGAAGGGCTTAGTCTTTAGCATTGTGACTGTTTGCTGCACATCAGCCAACACTTTCTACTGCTGGTGGCTTTTGGAAGGGCTGAGCCTCGATGTTACATGAATGACTGTGTAATTATTTGTTGAAGGGTGTTTTTCTCACAATCTACATGGGCAAGAGGGCTGGCTGAAAGGAACAGGTGGTGACGGGTCTTTTCAATGACATACTCAGACTATAGTTTCCATTTTAAATCTAATAGAATTTTGAAGACGCTAATTATTCAGGAATGGATTTTCACTGGAGTCATCTTCTAGAAGCGTGACCTTTACCATTGAACAATGAGATCACGATACTGAGGATGTCAAGATGAAGAATGGGAGGACCAGAGATCCCAAGGGCTCTGCTTCAGGTGAGTTTGACGCTCGTGCCTTTGTGCTGTTTGTGCACATTAGCGAGATTTCTTTTACAGGCTGTAGGAGAATTCTGCTGTACCTTGCCGAGGTTCACTTCCGCTTCCTTTCCTAATTTCCACTTTAAATTTCTTTTAGTAAGAAATTTACTCAAATGTAGTTTTGCTCAAATGTCATCAGTAGGATGATGTCTGATGAGTTTCTTGGACCTTGCGACCCACTTCTGCCAACACTCGTTGGATGTTGGGATACTGCTTTTCTGATTCTGCTCGAGATGAGGCTAATCATCTCCTGCAGCTCATCTGTCGTGGCATTTGTTACCAACCTCATTATGCAAATCTGCGATTCCAGCATAAAGTGGCATCCAGGCCAATGTTGGGGTTTTTTTAAATTAGAATTTGAGGTGTATTATTCTGTATCTCAGGAGAGTTGTCCTCTGGAAAGGGAGTAATTGGAAGCCTTCTCACCATGTAGGTCTCACTCCCTTCAGCTGGAGCTTGGGCTCATTGGCAGGCTCACCATCTCCTGGGGACTTGCTCTTATTAACGCTCGGTGGCGTGTGGTTTGTCTCGGCATCTGCTGCTGGCCTTCCAAGAATGTGGCCTTGAGTTGTCTTCAACAATGCTGAATGTGAGCTGATTAAATAACTGCCTCGCTGGGCCCTGCGAGCCTTGGCTTTGTTTAGATGTGCCTGTCTTACTTTCTTTCCTGGAAGGTTTTTAATTGAAGTGTAATTTATATAGTATTTGCTAGGGTGAATCTTTTGGAAATGAAAAGGTGCTCCCCAAGGTACCATCCTGGGTCAGTGCTGGGGTCTAATCAACAGACCTGACTCATTTTCTAATCCTAATTTCTGATGTAACCTCCTGTTGGCTCGGTCTGTTGAGTGGATCTTGGTGGGTGGGTGTGTATGGAGAGCTTTGGGGGTGTTTTGAAATATTTTAACCCAGCTGAAAACTGAGGAAGACCCTGTCTGCCCCATAACTTGCTGAGGACACAGCCCAGGTTTGGTTGGAGCTGAAGACAGAAGCTGCATTAATCAGGCTGTAGAAATCCAAGTCTCACAAACCTTGTGGCAGTGGAGGGATGTCTGTAGCCAGGCAAGGACAGTGCTTTTCATTGCATATTTGTTACTAGTAGGAGGCTATAAAGGGCAAAGTGTATTTCACAGCTTTTTGTGTGTGCCCATTGCTGCTGGCACCGAGGCCTGAACTATGTAGGAGCTTCTGCCAAGAAACTTGTGCATCTTTAGTTCCATGTGCTTATTTGAAAGGTTTTCTGCTTTCCCATGTTCAAACAGCTTGAAATTGAACCATCTGAATGGCTAAAGCTGGCCTTAAAATTATAGAATCATATTGGTTGAAAGAGACCTTTAAGATTTGAGTCCAACCGTTCCCCCAGCACTGCAAGGGCACCACTAAACCATGTCCCTCAGCACCACATCTCCATGGCTTAGAAACTCCTCCAGGGATGGGGACTCCACCACTGCCCTGGGCAGCCTGAGCCAGCCCTTCACAACCCTTTTTGGGGGAGAAATTGTTCCTCATGTCCAACCTAAACCTCCCCTGGTGCAACTTGAGGCTATTTCTTCTTGTCCTGTCACTTCTTCCTTGGGAGAAGAGCCCAACCCCCTGAGAGATCATTCAGAGTAAAAGCTTGATACCCTCGAAGACTACGGCAGTTTTAACGTGGGCTTCAGCAGGGTCATGGTTTGGTGCATGGCCAGTGATCCCCCTCTCATCTCTGTCTTGGTGCTGCTCTTGCACCAAAGCCTGTGTTGCTTCAGGAGAACTTACTCTCTTTCCTTTTGTAAATAGAGTCACTAAGTGTCCAGAGAATATGTGGTTTGATCCTGGCATGTGCAAGGATCCCTGTTGCCGCTGTGGCTGAGCGTCAGGAGGAACCTCCCTCATTTTCACTTGCATTTTACCTCCTGTGAGCCTGGAATCTGCGCCTTGCCCACGCACCTCCCAGCACAGCGTTGCCCAGGGCAGGCGGCTCCAGTTGCTGGGTCCCCTCCATGGGAGGAGTTGGAGCCTCCTGCGCCCATTCTCTGCCAGGTCGGAGCTGTGGCCGAGGGTCAGCCCCTGCTCCTGGCAGCTCTGCGAGGGAAGCCAGGCAGCAGCTTCCCCGGCCTTCTCCTCTTCAATACTATATTTTTTTTCCTTTTTTTTTTTTTCTTTTTCCCCTTCTTTGTGCCTGGATCCTGATGCACGGTGTGCGGTGGAGCTCTCTGTCTTTTCTGTCTGCTGGCAGAGCCTTGCTGGATTCCTGCTCCGTGTTTGCAGGTCAAAAAGAAGAAACCAGGACCAGTGGGGAGAGAAGTCTACTTAGATAAATGCAGTAGGTTAAATGGGGTTTTGCACGGTTGGTGATCAGGGCTTTACTTTCCTCTGAAGTAATGATGAATTGTCACAAGGTTTGGAGCAAGAGAGGAACTCTTTGAAAGCTTATTTTATTTGAGTAAGACTTTAACCCTGTTTTTTGTTTCTCTGCTGTCTATACTTGAGCTAATCGTCATCTAGCAGGTTAATTTAGGATTTTGCCCTTGTTATAACAGAGCTTGAGAGTGGCATAAACAAAAAAAATCTTTTAGAAGTTAGTAAGCCCAAGACCTGGCAAGTATTTAATGAAGCCTGCTCCCGAGCTGTGTGTGATTCACACCCAGGCTCTCTGAAGTTAATTACATGCTACTAGACAAAGCCTAAGCCCTTACAGATGTTCCTATGAACTTATTAAATCCTGCAATGCATCGTCAGCCTTGCTGGTGTCAGCTGGAGTGAAGGGCTCTGCGCACCACAGAGGACCAGTCATAAGAACTCGTCGCGAAAAGGAATTCTTAATTACTTGGCCGTGCCTTTGCACCGGAAGGTTCTAAACATTTAGCAGGGAGTCCTCCCCCAGGCCTCATAAAAGGAAGTATTGGCTGTTTACATTCAGACTTTATTTTATGCAGGGCTTATGAGTGTGTGTGTTGGTGGGAGATCAGGTACTGGTGTTGGACCTACTCGTACAGAAATGCTGTACAGAAGTTCTGCTGCACTGCCAGGCACTGCCGTGTGGGAATGGGGCTCTAAGAGCTTTTTTTGAGTACTAGATTGGAATTACTGTTATTTCCCACCCCCTCTCCCCTCAGCAGAGTGACTGTTCACATAAGATTGAGCTGCTACTTTTCCAATCTCCTAAAGAAACCTTTCCTGGTGTGTCAGTAGGTCATGAAGAATAATTGTGGTTTTCCGCCTGGCAGCTGGGCTGGAAAGATGGGGGAAGGGGAAGCGGAGAGGAAGGTAAGGACTTCCTTCCTTCAGGGCTTGGAGTCAAACCAGCACTTCTCTTTTCTGACAAGATCCGGCAGCGATCCCATTCCCACCTGAGACCACCTTGATGCCTCTGAGAACAGCAGTGATGAGGAGGGTTGCAGCAGTGAGGGCCTGAGGCTTCACCCCCAGGCTTGGGGGCAATAGACTGGAGACAAAGTGAGGGCATGAGAATACCCTTGCCAGAGGTTGGGGAGCCTGCATTTGTCCTCCCTGTGGACATTTAGATGTCAAAGTTATGTGGAAAAGGAGCAGAGCGCTCCTCTACTGGAGGGTGCATAGCCAGGGTGGTGGGTCTGCCCTCCAAGGGAGGATTCAGGTTCAGTTCCCCTCATGCTCCTCATGGTAGGAGCAGTGGGTATCCCTGACCTGCCTGGAGCTGCTGGAGAGCTTATGGGTCCAAGAACCAGGCCTGAAACTGTCCTCCAGACAGCTGCATCTAATAGAGCTGAGGTGAGACGACTTCCCCCACCCCAGCAAACATGTTGCTCACAGAGGAACCACAGCATGGTGGCAAGGTTCAGGATCTGGCTCTTTTCGTGTGTAGACTCAGTGTCTCGGCTGTTGTAAAACCTGGTGATGCTTGAAACTGATGGCCGCTATGTCAGGCCTCAGCTCTGAACAGGAGAGATGTGGTCACCTTTAGCAGTCTGTGGGATGCGCCTGCCCATCTGGAAACGAGCTCAGCTCCCACTGGGAGCTGGAGGGAGACATGGTGTCTGTGTTGTTTCCCATCCCTGGCTCACCAGCCCTTAATCTGTACAGCTGCTTTGCGAGAGTTCAGCACTTCATCTTCTCTGCTGAGATGCTCCAGCCCCACGGGACTGGAAGAGCCGGGCTGACACGACTGAGCAGGGATGGGGCTGGGAGCCGCACGAGCCTGCAGTGATCGATGGGATGTGCAAGGCAAGCAGCTCACTCCATCTGCCTGAAATGGAGCTGAAGGAGCATTAGGGTCCTCTGCTCTGGGGGAGAAGGAGAAATGGAGGGGCAGGTACCAGGACTGAGGTGTAGTGGCAGCCCAAGGGGGTTATGACCAGTGGAGGTGGGGTGGAGCCAGCGCTCTGGGTGCTCCAAGGTGTTGCAGCATGGCCCTGAGCTTGTCCTCCAGCCTCCAGCAGTCTGGTAAATCCAACATCTATGCGTGTGCTTGGTCATCTTCTGAATCCTGAAAAACTTCTGGTATCACATTGCGTGTGGCAGGCGTGAAATATTTCCTGGCTTGCTTGGCAATGGGTGTTGCTTGCTGCGGTTCATCCCCTCGCTGCTTTTGAGGAGGGTACTTTAACCTATAGCTGCCCCTTTATCCTCCTGATGCCGTCATAACCTCATAGATCTACAACCTACTCTGCCATGGTTCCTTCTCCAGGCTGAAGGGCTTCATCTGCTCACTCCCTTGCCAAAGCAGCTTCTCTCATTGCTTTTCTCCTGCTTTCTCCCTAAATCTCCACATCCATCTTATTAAAGGCAGCTGGAACAGCACACACTATTCCAGATACAGATGTGCTGGAGATTTATAGATTGCTGTATGATGTTTTCTGTTTCTCTCCCTGTTCATTCCCTAGTAAAGCCGTTGTCTCAGGCTGCTGCTGGCCAAAAACCTGCTGCTTCTGCTCAACTGCCTGCTCAGCCTCGGGCAGTGTTGCTGAGCAAGAGGCAACAGTCTCAAGTTGCACCAGGGGAGCTTTATGTGGGACATTAGGAGAAATTTCTTTCCTGAAAGGGTTGTGAAGAGCTGGCCCAGGCTGCCCAGGGCAGTGGTGGAGTCCCCATCTCTGGAAGGGTTTCCAAGCTGTGGAGATGTGGTGCTGAGGGACATGGTTTAGTGGTGCCCTGGCAGTGCTGGGTTAACAGTTGGACTCAATGATCTTAAAGGTCTCTTCCAACCAAAACAATTCCATGATTCTCTCTCTGCCATCCCCAGCAGATTTGCCTCCTACCACAACAGGGACCCTAAAATGCAGCTTGTGCTTCCAGCTACAACCCCAGTCCTCATGAACTTCCTCAGCTTCAGTGTTTTCTTTTACAGGCAAAATTTCCCTTTTCCTCACCCCCAGGAAGGCCAATGGCTGCCTGCCCCTGCCCTGCAGCCCAAAGTTGATTAATCATTTCCTTTCCCATATTTTAGTAAAATTGTGTTGTTCAGAGCTCATCTAGAGCTTTTCAATGTTTTGAGCACTTGCACTCTGCTCTTCACTCTCTTCCTGCAATTGTCTGATGGCTGGATTTTTTAATTCCCCTCCCAACAGTTGTTACTTGCTCAGACGTGTTGTGGGTTTGTCTCTGTCAGTGCAAATCAATTTTTTTCTTCATTTTTTAGTCAGCCTTTGAATTTTTGTTGTGCATTGGTGTCGGTGCAGTTTTAAGGTATGAACGTCTTTCCACCAGTGAGAGTGATCTTCTACACAAAGGAAACCAAGGCACCGCTACTCGGACCTTTAGACTGGATGTTTTGCTCAGTTGAATTTAAAGCTAGAGCTGTATTGAAAAAAAAAAAACAAACCCCAAACCTAAGTTAATTCAGAGTTGTGAATAGCAGACTCTTACTGATACGGGATTTCTGCATGGTGAGCGCTGCTTTGTGCTTGGCTGTTGGGGAGTCGGCAGAGGGATGTGTTTCTCCTTATGACATGGAGCTGGACACATCATTGGTGACCCTGTTTTGATTTAATTCCTGGCTGCAGTGGCGGCAGTCCCTGTAGAAACCGGAGTCGGCCTGGCTTGCATGGATTGCTCCTGGGCTGGCAAAATAAAGAAGCGAAGGGGCAGTGTGATGTATTGTCTAGGCACGTGAAGAGGTCTGGGAAGAGCTGCTTTCAGCATTGCTATTGTAGCCTGCGCAATAAACTCAATTAAGTGCCAATATATAAACCCAAGGAGTAAGGGGAAAAGCCTGGAGTTTGCTTGAGGGCCCTGATGATGTGAGTATCTCAGAATTTGGAAAAAAAAAAAAGGGAAAAAGAGGCAAAGAGGGCACTGGAAGGGGGAAGGCTGGTACCCAGCTCTGGCCTCTGTAATAACTCAGGATGTGGTTTCCAGCTCGGAAGCGAGTTCCCTGTGTCCTGAAGGGCGTAACTTGGACTCGAGGCTTTTTCCCAAAGCTCCTCTTTCCTGAGGCTGATTCATATCTGCCCTTGTTGTTATCTGTTGTGTTCACATGGGCTTCTTTTTTTTTTTTTTTTCTTTTGTTAGCTTGTTTTCCTTCCGTGTTGTTAAAGAATAGCTTATCTGGGTGCCGCAGAAGGGCGTGACTCGCCAAGATCACAAGCACTGCAGGCTGGGCTGAAGCCAGCCTGCTGACTACCAGAAATCACGCTGAGCTTTCCCAACCTGAGCACCACGTCGCCTTTGCAGATGGTGACAGCCGCTCCGAGTTGTGCACTGGTGGGACCTGGCTGGATCCGGAGTGTCTGTTTCCACTGCTGACAAGCAAGTGTCCTTACCATGTCATCTCATCTTGGAGAGCTGCTGCTCTGCCTTCCAGCACTCTGCACCTCCACTGCCCTGCGTGGTGAGGGGCAGGAGGACACAGGGGTGTTTCTGGCCATGGTTGCATCTACACAGCCTTGGAGTTGGAAGATGAGCCTTCATCTGAGCTCTGCTCTGATGTGAGTGACCTGGGACCGCTCATGCAGTGCCTTGTCACTCTCCTCGTGCACATTAACTCTGCCTCCCTGCATATTTCATCGGGTTATTGCAAAGCCTGTCGAAGATTGAATTCATTCTGTCCAAGCCTTAGAGTCCACCCCTCGTGTTACTGAAGCTCCAGTAGCAGGAGGAGGAGAGGGAAGGCACCAATTTGTCTATTTTTAATTTTTGTCAGGACCCTTTGCCATGGATGACGGAGCGGCCTCTCTGATGACTGTGCACCTCCTCACCAACTCGGGACACTCGTTGCTTCTGCAGCAAATTCTGGACCGGCTTTTGGAGTGGATCTCCCCGGACATTCACCTTTTCCTGGTGTCCAAGCGAGTTACTCCACCGAGATACTATGAGAGATACCGTAAGAAAAGCTGTGGCTTTCCTGGAATATCTGTTCTCCTTTTCCTACATGAGGGCTTGGGAGAAGAACGGATTTTCCAGGTCCACGAGCAATTCCAGCGCCCACCCTGGCGCTACCAGTGCGCCCAGCTTGCTAATGGACAGAGCCACCACTACGCCCCAGCTCAGCAGGACTTCTACAGCCTGGATGAGCAGATGCCGGTGTGGGGCATCAGGCGGGTGCGCTGCGGCCCTGAGATCCTGCGCGTCACCCTCTACTGTAGTTTCGATAACTACGAGGATGCCGTGCGGCTGTACGAGATGATCCTACAGAAGGAAGCAACGCTGCAGAAAAGCACCTTCTGCATCTTCACGCTCTCCACGCACCCGAGCGTGGCTGTGCAGCTCTGCCTGAAGCAGCTGCCCATCGGGGTGGCTGCAGAGCCAAGGGAGTCAGCGGCCTTGCAGTTCAGGGTGAAAGAGATGGGGCAGCTGGTGCCTCTCCTGCCCAACCCCTGCGTCCCCATCAGCAGCACCAGGTGGCAAACGCAAGACTATGAAGGCAATACCATTCTGCTCCAGGTATGAGTCTGTGGTGAGAAGGGGGTGGGGGGGGGTGATTATTTTAATTTTTTATTTCTAAGAAAAACAGAACTGGTTCAAATTTGGGGTTTCTTGGGTTTTTTTTTTTTACTGGTTCATATTTTCTTTTGAATCTGTGCATGCAGTAACTGGGATCTGCTGGTGCTGTGGTGCTGTTGATAAACACAAGCACAGATCCTGGAAATGTTGGGGTATTATTAAGTTAAAATCCTGCTTGCCTGAAATGAAAGGATTTGTGCTTTTCTGAGCAGGCCGGTTTAACATCTTCCCTCTCTTGCCTGGATGGAATGATCGTAGCAGCCCTTTCTTTTCCTGCGAAGTTAAAAATGGGTTTGAAAGCAGATTCTTAGCATCCGGAATGGGATGTATTGTAGATACAGCATTGACACATCGCCTGCGATAGATTTTGGCAGCTCCTGAGTGAGTTGCAGTTGGGCAAAAGTGCTGAAGAAACGTGTCCTGGGAGATCTCTGCCTTCTCTGTTCAAGCGAGAGGGCCAGAGGTGGAAGGAATACAAATGAGTAAGAAACGACAAAAGAAACGGTGCTGAGGTGGTATCTAGTGGGAGTTAGACACGTGAGCAGGAGGGCAGGTTAGCACTGCATGTTTTCTTTCCATTGTGACAACCCCTCCCACCTCTCAGTATTTTTTTCCTTCTAATTTGGATATTTAAATAATTTGCCCAGCCTGTGCTTTTTGTTCCTGACAGAGCTCATTTGTTACAAATCAATTATTCTCCACAGCCTATTTTTGTGCTGCTCTGAACACTAATCCTTGGTGTACTTCTCATTCAGTATCACTTTAAAAACTGGTTTGCCACCCACTTGGACTGGACAAGGCTCTGAGCATCTTCATGTAGCTCTGAAGTACCCCCTGGAGCAAGGGGCTGGGCCAGGTGACCTCCAGAGGTCCCTTCCTAAACAACTCTGTGGTTCTTCCTGCTGTAGACACAAGGTCTTTCAGCTGACAGATGAACATGAATTTACTGGTAGAACATTTGGAAGCTTTCCTGGGGGTGTAGCCATGCTCCTGGTGAAGGAAGCTGGAGTCACCTTGAACTTGAGGATGTGTATCTTGTGTCTGCTCCACGCAGCACAGAGACAGCCTAGCACAAGGTGCTCCATTCTGCAGCTCCATGTGCTGTTTTGTAAATAGACATGAAACACATCTCTAGTCTTGCAGAGCATTGGTGAGGCTCTGGGTTGGTGTCTCCAGGGGTGGCATGCTCTACAGGAACAAGTAGGACATGCTCAGCAGGTCCTGGTCCCATTTGGCTTTGCTGGTCTGATGGATATCTTCTCCCTGGATTAGTGTCAGTCCATGTGTTGCCCACCCATCAAAGGAATGACATTTGATCCAGAGCTTCTTGAACAAGCTTCTTTCCAAAAACAACCAGTCAGGATTTGCAGACATGAGGGAGCTTCAGTAGATTTGATGCCTCCAAGAAGGTTGTGTGACAGGCAGAGCTATTTGTGCATGCTGTGCTTAGGTCACCTGCAGCAAATCTGTTGTGTGTGGCACTAGCCCTGAGAGGGACTTGATTCCATGTGAACTTTGTGTATCCACAACATACTTTGGCCAGGACTTCTCCAGGTATGCTGCCACCTTTCTTTACTGAAACTGGCTTCCGCTTGACGGCCTCTGCTCCTTGCCTTGGCAATGGCAGGGAATGGACATTACTGATCTGTGTCTCCAGGTGGCTCATGGTGTTTTAGCCTTTTATCCTCTCCCTCCCAAACCCTTGTTTTTCCTCAGACTTAAAATTCTCAGCTCCGTGATGCTCCGTGTGCTGCAGGTGAGGGCCAGGCACCATGGTCCAGCCGATGATACCACAGTACTGTCAGAACTGAGACCCTGCGTTATGGTCAGCTCACAACCTGGCAGTCTGTATGTGGAGCCAGGATTGGTTTTCTCCATGTGCATCACATTATCTATGTTAAGTTCCATCTGCCATCGTAAGAATCCTGCACTGTTCTCCAGCGGGGCTCTGACTGATTCACAGTGCAGGTGATCTCAGCTGGGTGACAGCATCATCACTTCGTCAAGCTAGAACATTATGTTAATGGGGTTCTCTCCAAATTTCCTTCAACAGGTTCAAGACAGCTCCAAGCCCCATGAAACAAATGTTGGACTTTCCCATCAGCATAATGGAAAAATCCTGCAGGACTCGGTCCCAGCCCCTCTCCCTGGAAAGCGAGATAATCGTGGGTGGAGAAGCCGGGAGGTCAGAGCCACGAAGGGTAAAATAAAATGTGACCAAAGCCAAGCTTTTGCTCCTGAGCAAGCCAGCGGTGACCTTCACAGGCCCTTGGGCTCTTCTCACAGTGTTCCAGCAGCCCGGTCGTGGTGGGACTGGGAAGCCACCTCCCTCCGCAGACAGGCAAGCAGCAAGCTGCAGGCTTCTCTCCAGGAGAGCCGCATTGGTCAGCACACAGCGGAGACCAATGTTGACACTGGGCTCGCCGTGGTGAACCCTGTGAGTGGCCACTGCCCGCTGAACCGCTTCTCCAGGGACCTGCGGAGCAGCCTCCTCCAGCTGCGAGCCTCCACGGATAGGGCTGGGAGCACTGTGTCCTCCCAGGACAGGACATGGCTGCTGTTGGCTGCAGCCAGAAGGAGTAAAGGGCCTGGCCAAAGAACTTCAGGCTTCCACCTGCAAACACCACGGGGCAGCCCTGCAGACAGAGCAGAGGGTGAGGAGGAGGAATTCTTTATCTGACTGAAACCTGATGTGCCAGATGGACTGGCTCTTCCCTCGAAGGAGGACATTGAGGGGCTGAAGCATGTCCAGAGACGGGCAACAAAGCTGGGGAAGGGTCTAGAGCACAAGTGTGGTGAGGAGGGACCTGGGGGTGTTCAGCCTGGAGAAAAGGAGGCCCAGGGGAGACCTCCTCACTCTCAACAACTCTCTGAAAGGAGGTTGGAGCCAGGTGGGGTTGGGCTCTTCTCCCAAGGAACCAGCAATAGGACAAGAGGAAACAGCCTCAAGTTGCACGAGGGGAGACTTACATGGGACATTAGGAGAAATGTCTTCC
>VZZY01001677.1:0-30112 GCA_013400335.1 Eurystomus gularis
TCCTCCTTCCTACTCTTCTTGTAAATGAGCATCACGTTAGCTACTCTCCAGTCCATTGGGACCTCCACAGTTATCCAGGACTTCTGGTAAATCACAGGGAGTTGCTTGGTAAACACTCCCGCCACCTCCTTCAGCACCCTTGCATATAACCCATCTGGCCCCATAGATGTGTATGTGTAGGTGGTGCAGCAGGTCAGTAACCTTTTATTCCTGTATTGTGGAGGTCACCTCCTGCTCCCCATCCCCGTCTTCCAGCTTAAGGGGTTAGCTACCTAGCAAGCAGCTAGTCCTGCTGTTAAAGGCTGAGGCAAAGGCAGCATTCAGCACCTCAGCCTTTTCCTTGTCCTCAGTCACTATGTTTCCCCCTGCATCCAGTAAAGGATGAAGATTCTCCCTAATCCTCCTTTTGTTTTTCATGTATTTATATAAACATTTTTTGTTGTCCTTTATGGCAGTAGCCAGATTGAGCTCTAATTGGGCTTTGGCCCTTCTAATTTTCTCCCTGCATATCCTCACTCCATCCTTCTAGCCCTCCCGAGTGGCCTGCCCCATTTTCCAAAGGCTAAATGCTCTCCTTTAGTTCCTAATTTCCAGCCAAAGCTCTCTGTTCCTCCAGGCCAGTCTTCTTCCCTGCCTGCCCCTCTTTTGGGACATGGGGATGGCCTGGCACCTTTAAGATTTCCTTCTTGTGTTCCTGCACCTTTAAGATTTCCTTCCTGCTTATCTTATTCGCTATCTTATCTTTTCCTTACTTACCATCACCCTTTCCCCTTATGTTCTCTGAAAAAAAAAATAAATTGCTTTATCTTTCTTACTTTTGAGGATACCCTTCTTTTGGAACAAGATGGTTTTCTAAATGAAATCTGAATTTGGCTCTGTACTGAACCTTCCAAAAGAAGAGAAGTGGCTGGAGAATTCATTTTGTGTGATTGCAGAAGCAAATGATCTGAGTCAAGTGGTCTGGTCAGATAATTAAGCTACAACAGAGAAAGCTCGCTGAGTCAGTCAGTTGTGATTATCGGTCCAGTGTGGTTGGATATCTGATTCCTTCTGAAAAATTTGAAGTGGCTGCTTTTATTATCATTAATTGGGGAGTGCCAGCGACAAAACTGGAAGAATTACACTGCCACTTTAAAGAAATTTGATATATTTCAGTTGGACTATAACTTTAATGATGAATAGATGGCTGTTTATCTCTGTTCTGCCCACCCCTTAGAATTTGAACATTTGTAAGAATAATTCCTATGTAACATATCTGCCCTGTTTCTTTCTGAATTCTTGTGTGTGTGACAGAGTGGCAAAAATGCATATTCTTTGGTGCTGTCTGTATCTTCTCAGGTTATTTTCTTTATTATATGATTTGATTGGAAGTTCAATCACTTTAAAACTACCTCCAGAGCATCTAGGAAAGTTCCTTTAATACTGAAGCATTAAGTTGCTTAAAGTGCTTCACACAACTAAACCTTGGAAGCATTTCTGAAATGTTTTCTCTGCTAAGCAAGAGGGATGTCATGAAAGGAAACAAAAAAGAAAACAATGTTTCATTTGTATGGAAGGATAAAGTACATTAATCTAAAACAGGCTGCTTGAGTATTGATGGTTTACTTGTGGAGTTCAGCAATTTCAAAATAGAAATGTTATTGGTATTAACTCCACCACATGTAGGAAGAATTAATCACACAGAAATGCACACATTTACTGTACAGCGTAGGTATCAAAAAGCCAAAGCACTGGCAGTTTTTAAGGGGGTTTTGTAACTTTGAATACAGCCGTCTTAATGTTAAAACAAAACTGTTCAGCTTCCGGCAACTTACATAGTAGCATTTCTGATGTTTTTTAAACAGCTATTAATGTAGTCAAGCTGTGTTTTTTCTTCTTCTGTGTGTAATCATCTGCTCAGTGGTGCACTCTATAACTAGTAGAAGGAGACAGAGGAGTGGCCTGCTGTGATTGATGGGGCGAGGCCCAGCAAACTGAAAGAGTCCCATCTGGATTAGGTTTTGGGAGCAGTCAGATGTTGAGAGGGAGGTCAGTAAGCCTTGCCTTAGCTCCCCCTCCTTCAACACCCCTATCAGCCACACTCAGGCACACGTTACATTGCTCGCACGCCCTCATCCATAATTGATGCTTGCTTTGGGCAGATGCTGTATGGCCTGGGACTAGAGCAGCTGCTAAGTTTATGGAGAATAAAGGGAGCAGGATGGTACAGCAGGTATTTTCACTTTTATTTTCCCTTGAAACTCTTGATTTTAGTCAAGCCAAGGCATTTCTTATAACCAGCTGCACCACTGCATGCAAGACTTCTAATACGGATTTTGTTGCTTAAGTCTGAAGGAGAGTAAACTACGGCGGTGATTATGTATCTCTGCTGTGCTTGATATATCTGAGCCGTTCCTATAACCAGCAGGTTTACAGAGTAATGTTGCATTTTTCTTCTTTGCTTCTGTGCCCTAAGGGTATCATGCAGTTTGGCTCATTTAACTACAGTACGAGAGGCTTTCTCTAAATGTGAAATATCTCTTGCCAAAGAAACAAAACACACCAAACAGAAAATAGAGTAAAACAAACAGTAAACTGTTAGTTAGACTTGAAAATGCAGGCAAGCAGAAAGTTTTTCATTGAGCACATTTTTATGCTGCAAATGTGTTTTTAAAAAGGAACACTGCATAAGTAATGTTTTTTGTGCTCTGTCTTTTGTGTACAAACATTACAAGCTTGCTTTATTATGTTTTGACACTTTTCATGCATTTCTTAATAATGAAATCCTTTCAGAGCAGAAGATGCTGAAAAGGCATGTTGAGATCTGAGATAGTAGGAGCATTTTAAGTTTTTCTTAGTAATATATATGGAATAGGAGCGACTTCACTTACCTACATCATCAGAATGCTGTCTTTTTTTGTTCTTTAGAGTTCAACATTTAACCAGCAAGCAATAAATTTGATTTTATACACTGCCACGTAAAGCATATTTTTCAGTTGAAATGTGGTTTTCATTAAAACTCAGGCCAGAACATTTAGCAGAGCCTGACTGTCTGCCATCCTTTGTTCTTCTTTCTGTTGCCAACAACTACTTTATTAAAAACCATGCGCAAAGTGAGCATTAAGGGGTCATTTAATCTTAAAGATACTTGGAACTGAGTCTTAAGGGACAACTTCTGTTTAGCCTCTCATGCTTAGGTTGTATTAAGCGAAGTCTGTGTACTGTCATCTGCGGTTTTGAGATTACTCTAATACCTGAGTTCATAGGCTAATTTAGGATCAATATTTCCTGTTGCTTTTAGAGCCATTTCATATTTTCAGCTTAATGCATTAGATCTATTATTTTCTTTATTCATTTTAGATCAGTGTGTTTTAAAGAGCACAATAAAGGGACATTTTAGGTGGTGATATTTCAGGAATTCTTGGTTCTTTAAAATCTAGTCGAATGTATCTGACTTGTGTAGTCTGGGGTTTCCATCAACCACATGTATATACAGATGTGTGTTAGCTGACACTGTATTGTTCATGATAGAAATTCATACTCTAAACAATAAGCTATTGGCTTGACACCTGTGTAAGTAGTAAAGAACATGTTTATACATACATGCTTTTATCCTGCATTGTAATATTGTCTGTTGGATTAATTGTGAATCATAAATTCACACTGGTTTTAAAGACTAGGAAAGGCTACAGCGGACACTGATTTTAAGAGATGAACAACTGAGCTTTATTGTCGCTTTCATTTTAAGCTTATGGCCTGCCATGTACCTAGAGTGTGCAAGTATAATTTCTTTAGTGTTCCCCTCACCAAAAAACAATTTAATGAACACACAATACCTGGACTCATAATCTTGCATGCCAGTTTTCTACTCTAAGCATGGTGGGGGTTTTTGTTTGTTTAATGGCAAGGCTGTAAATCCCTGAATATGTAGAATTTATATGTGTGTATATATATATAAAGACAAGCCCCTGACCCTTTGTTGTTTACTTATTAATGAGGTCTCGGTTATAAATAAGTGATCAGACCACAACAAGTCTGATGAAAAAGGTAGAATGGAAAAGTCTCAGCGATGTGAAGGTGCTGGAATTGCCAGTACAGTTTGCCATGTTATGATGAATCTAAAAAGTGAATCATTTGGAGTTGCTGGTAAAAATGATATAAAAGTTCAACCCTCTTAATTAAATATTAGCTGTAATTAGTTCTGAGGGTGAATGCTTTGAATATTAATTAGGGTCTCAGGGAACTGCTGTCACTGTTAATGAGAAACAGCGGGGGTCTCGGCAACATCTGGTTTAGGACTCCAGGTAGTATAAAGACCTTTAAATCAAATGCACCTGGACATTAGTCCTTGGTTGCCATTATTGGTCTTTTTTAACAGCTGCTGATTCTAATGCCATGTTTAGCATCTGACACGAAGGAGTAGCTTAAGGACCAGCAGTAACCAGCTACTGTGTTTCAAAGCCAGCACAGTGAAAATGCTTATATAGGCAGAAGTTCCATTTGCTGTTGTTCATTTCTGCCACTTGCTGAAGCCCTTCCTGAAACAGTTGATGAAAAAATTTAAGGTCGCCTGCCTCCTCTACAAGTTTTAAAAATGTCTCTTGTGTAATCCAGGCATTGCTGCTTTTTATTTCATCTGGATTTTTCTTTTTTTAATAGTGAAAACATTAGATAAACGAACTAAGAAAGAGACCTTGCCATTTTAACATAAGAGAGTATAGACATTTACAGGAGTTTTTAACCTCCACTGAAATTTAAACACAGCAAGTTTCAGTGCAGCATTGACCTTGGAATGATTGTAGATATATGCAAATGAAACTTACTGACTTAACCCTGTGAAGTAGGTAAATGTCACTGTTTTCATTTTAAAGATGGTTGAGTGAAGCAATGTAAACTACTTGCTCAAGGCCATACACTAAATTAGTAGCAAAGATAGGATTAAAATTAGGGAGGGTTTGATTGCTGATAAAAAGTTTTAATCTTTTAGGTCCCATCACCTTTCACAAAGGAAAATTCAATTTTCCCTTCTAAGTGTGCCATGTACCAAAGCTTATTCCTGTGCTGTTATTTTTCAAGTTCTTAAAAGCTCTTGAGTTTAGGACCAATTCAGGTTACAGGACTGGTGTCTTAATTAGTTGAAATTGGTTGGAAATGCTCTTAAGTATGAAGTGCAGAAAAATGTCTTTTATTCATCAAGCCTATTTTGCCATTAGGAAATCAAGGACTGATGAGTACAAATAAGCAAAATCCTGACGATAATCCTGTGCAGGCACTTGTAAATACTTTGGTGGGAGAATGACAGTGTGTTTTAGAAACTACAGTTTTTACTCAGTTATTAATTTTTACATTACTTTCTATTTAGAGAGATAATTTTGTCTTGTAAATCAGCTCAGCTGAGTTTGAGATAGTCCCTGTATTAATAGCTTCTAATGCTGTGTCATCTGTAACATCATATTTATATTTTGGGCATATTTATATAGGTTCTGAAAGATTGTTCTGTGCATTTTCTGCTCTAGAATTACTACTTTTTGGTATGAGCTTAGCATTTAGTCAGAAGTCTCTAACTGATAAATTAACAAAAATTAACAAACTAACAAACTATCCTTCATTATACCAAACATAAAGATGGATCTATCTATAAAGAAATGAGGGCATTTGGTTTTTGTTATATAGGCTTATTTTAATATGAAAATGTAATACTATTGTCTGCAAATTTCAAGCCTTTAAAATTCTTAAATCTATTTCTTGTGACAGCCTACAACATAGACTGTTATTTTAACTTAAGATTTTGAACTGATGCGTTTTTAGTTTCAAATGTTTAGTATTTTAATTGGAATTCATACTTCTTTTTTGCATTTGCTGTTTGCAGTTGCTCAATACAGTGCACCTCAAAGCATTTCTGACTATCTCATTGAGTGTTATATCATACAAGTATTTTGAGTATACAGTTACATGAACAGTATGCGCCCAAATCCCGCTCTGAATGTAGATTGCATATATTGTGTTCTGTAAATGGTAAGTCAGAATGGGTCACAGACTACGGGCTAACCTTATCAGAGCTCTGTATTGGCAGTTACTCTCAGTAGACTTTGAAGTAAACTGAGCTTTGTCCTTCCTCATTGTCTGAGTTGAGGCATTCGTTCACATAGATTTCACTGACCTTTCCCAGTTCAAGAATAGTCTACAATAATTGTAGATACACAAGATCAGATGAACAAGATGTAGATAAACAAGAGCAGATTTGTTTATCTAATTGTAATAAGCTCTAATAGGGTTAGCAAAATGGGTAAGATTTTTTTTTTTCTCCGCAAGAAACAACCATTGTGCCCTTTTCAGGCCAGCAATCTTCGCAGAGTCTTATCATCACATTCTGTGTTACGTGTGCAGGTTCATAGCTTATTTTATCTCACATCATATTTCTTCTTTTTTTCTTTTTTTTTTTTTTGTGTTCTTTGATTTTTACAGGGTAATCAGGAAGCTACAGCACCTCCTGACACAATGGCACAGCCTTATGCCTCAGCCCAGTTTGCTCCACCTCAGAATGGTATCCCTGCAGAATACACAGCCCCACATCCTCATCCAGCTCCAGACTACACAGGCCAAACCACTGTTCCAGAGCACACGTTAAACATGTACCCTCCTGCTCAGACACACTCCGAACAGAGTGCAGCTGACACAAATGCACAAACTGTCTCCGGCACAGCCACAGTAAGTCAAGGTTACAGCTATTTCTAAAGCCGTGTGTTTCAAATTACAGGTGTATTTATTGATAACATTTATTCTTATTAGCTTTGCACTTCATTTGTGTTAGGATTACTCACCATTTCAAGGTTGAAAGTCTGTCAAAGTTTACTGTTGAACTTGAAGAATACAAGTTTGCTGCTTTTGGAGCCTCTTAGTAAGTGTGGGAGATTTGTATAATCTGTATTTTCCTTTCCTACAGTATTAGACAGACAAAATGGTTAATAGAAAGCCCATAAATCATATAATAAACTTTGACCATGTCCAATATGAAAAACTATTGCAAAAGATTCTTTCTAAGCATTCATTTTGGGGAAAAAAACAAAACAAAACAAAAACCACTAAAACCCAAACCAGGCCAGTTTTGTTATTTTTCAAGACCTCTGTATTTTTGACAGTTATGAGTAGTCTTTCACAGAAGTGTTCATTGAATTATAGTATACTAAAATTACTTGCAGAACTACGTGAATGAGTATTGTGAAGAGCATGTCTGTAATACTGTGTTTTCTAGGGAGCTTATTGGTGCAGCCATTACCAAAGTTGCGTGTGGATCTGTGCTTAGCAGAGCAGAAATGATAGACTTCCCTTCTATTTGATTTCTATATGAAGTTCTGAAGCATCATGAATTATTCAAGAGACTCCTTGGATGGCCCTACCTTGTAATTTAAGTCACAAAGTTCACACATTTATAGTTTAATGCTTCTGTCTTAATTCTAGATTGGGACCCAATATATCCCGTGCCAACAGCTGGCAGATTTCTGAGCCATCAGCTCCCTCCATTACTTGTGTAGGATCCAGCAGAGAACAGACAGCATGTGGCAGTTTGAGCATGTGCTAGAAAAATCTCTACTAGCTGTCCTCACCGTGCTCTGTACCTCATCTTACCTCCCCTATGTGCGTTGGCATACATCCAACCTCAAAAGTTACATGCATTAGGGCAAGATAAAATGGAAGCGTGTTCCCTTAAATGAGTTTTTCTGACGATTTGTGTTTATTGGCATGTCACTAGTTTCTTTACATGGGTATAAACAAGAAAGAAAAGTCTTAATGGCAGCAAAAGCACAAAAGACTACTCCTTGCTATTATCATGGAGATGTCCTTGTGAATTAATTAACCTTGACAATTAATTATACAATTTTGTGGGTTATGCAGTAAAATGTTTCAGTTGTTTTATTTTTGATTTGGTAACTTTTTATTGCCCTGGTTGGCCCTTTGCTCTAGTAGTGTGGGAAAACTTAAGTTGAAGAGCATCCTATTTGCTGGTATCTCATAGTATTCACTGCAGCTCTACAGCATCCCCTCTGACTCATCTCTTTGCTAAGTTAACTTCCCGGTTCTTTCCAGCTTTTAAAATTTTCTTCCATAATATTTTTTGATTGTTGTCAAACTCTTATCATAAGCCTCTGACAGTGGCGTAGAGCAGGAACCCCAAGCTGAATGGACACTCCAGAAGAGACTGGATATTGATATATTGATATATATCGATATATTGATATTGACTGGATATCCTCTTTCCTACTGTCCCTGTCTCATTCCTTGTACATTCTACTCTTTTGCTTGCCCTTTTGAGCACTGCTGCACACTGAACAGTCTGCTGTGGTGCCCAGCGCTGCCTTTGCCTGTATTGAAACTGTTGGTCTGTTTGCCATTCAGTTCCAAAGAAAAAGACTGTCGGTGCTAAAATCAATGGTAAAGCACCTGTTGATGCGAGTGTGACAGCAGCTCATCCCTCAGCATTTATTGCTTTCAATTTATTGTGTTTCCTCACCCCTTTTTGATTTTTCAGTTTGAAGAGGTGTTAGTCTCTTTATCAGAAAAGTCAGGCATGCATTTTTTCCAACATTTTCCATGGCAAAGGCTGATGAAAAGAAATAATTTGGATTGTCTACCATGTCCTTATCTTTGAGTGCTCTATTCAATCCCAGCTCTAGAGAATCTAATGATTCCCTTGAAAGTTTTCTGCTTCTGATATACTAATAGGCTGTATTGTTATTTGGGTTTGTATCCTTTGCTATCTGCTCTTCTTAATTCCTTTTTACCTTCCCAATATCCAACTTATATTTTACCTTCACTTCTGGTTCCACTTGGAGTGAATTTCCATTCTCTGAAGGATAACACTTCAATTCCAGTAACCTTCTGTATTTGGGGAATATGGTACAGTTATTTGCTCTTTCTATTATGAATTCTTTTCTTGCCTTCCTGTTTCGTTTCTTAGAGAGGACTGTGCATAACTTTTTGAAGTAGCTCCCATGCTGTTTATAAAGAATTAAATTTCCTTACTTTTAACTTCAGGGTATTTCTGAGATGTTCTTCGTTTTGTTTTTCTTTTAAAAGATATTTTTTTCTCAAGTGCAATGTTATATTGAAAGTTGTGGATACTATCCCTTCCCAGGGAACAATGCGTTGAAAGTACAAGTTTACGAGAAGTGTATCACTATGGATCAAAGCAGCCTTGGCATTTAACATATTACTCACCAGTTTGTTTACAAATTTACACTGAAATATTGTTTTCACAATTTAATTATAGGTACCTAGACCTAAAATGTGTTATGCTGTGTCTCATTAGCATTACACTTAACACTATGTAGAGACATTAGAAATATGTATATGCAGATGGGTTCCAGGCAGCTTTGACATGGGCTTTGTAATATTATGAGGGTCCAGCTGTGTGCATCTCTCTGCAGGTTTAATAATATAAGGTTTTGTTATGAAATAGAGCTTCAGTAGCACTGCGTCAATGTTGTAACTCCATGTGGTCATTATTGTTGAAGGAAAAAATCATGTTTCTTTCCAGTTCCTGCTAGATTTCCAATTAGTTTGCTTCCAGTCTTAAAAGAATTTTAAGTGGAATGGATGTGGGGACATAGTGGTGTTTGTTTGGTAGGTTCCAATGTTTTTAAATAGTTTCCTTTCAGGAAGCTATACTACATGCATTTAGAAGAAGACGAAGAATCAATTCAAAGAAGAACACTGTTGTGATTAATGTCGATTAGACAAGCTGTTGAGGAGAGACCAATTTTCAAATGTTCTTATTTACGTGTACGTTTATCTACATGTAAAGCTGGTTATACCGCTAAAAATTGATCTTAAAATTTTGAAATGTGAAGCTAATGAACTGCAGCGAAATTACCAGAAGTGACTTAACCTTCTTCAGCGAAGGACTTAATCCATGCTGAGGCTAGACACGTACCCTGGCTTTCTCTGTGTCCTTTCTTTTATCTGAAAGAATCACACACTGAAGCAAGCACTCACATTGGGTCTAGTGCAACTTAAAACCCCAATAGAGTTATAAGTAATCAAAATAAAATCTAGAAGGTTCCATGTAATTTATCCTGAATCCTTTATTGCAACAGTGTGATCCTGGCCCAGCTGGAACCACTGTCAGTGTCCTCATTTGCTGCAAATTGAACAAAATTTTGTGCACGGTAGAGTGCTATTAGTATAGAAAGTCTACAGACTTGATTTCCTTATGAGTAGAATCTGTAGGCTCTAGTGAAGGATTGCTGTGGTGTCTTTGGTCATTCAGAACCCTTCAAAATGGATGTAAAGTGTTACCAAGCCAAAATGACGGAGCTTGAAACCAACTTTGAGTGAGTGCAGGACATTAATGAATACAGCCTACAGAATATATGGTATTTTCTATATGCTATGAAAGCAGCCAGATCTGATCAGAAGAGAATGTATGCTTTTCTTTGATTAAAATGGAAATATTTTGTTGAGAACTTAATAAGAAGGAGTCCTTTTCTTCCTCTTGGATTTTTCTTTTTATAACAAAACATTGCACAAACTCTTTCATACCTTGAGCTTCTCCAGGGAGCACACACGGTATCTGAATATAATGCTCTGAATATCTTTTGTCATTTGTAGCACTGACTTTCTGTGGACTTCCAGCTGGCTTCCACATCTACTCTGTCAAAAACTGTGCGATTTTCTTTATGCTTCTCTCTAAGTTTAATTCCAAAGTTCTTTTCAGTTAAGAAGGAACATTTACTTGCTTGCTTTTGCTTCAGATAACTAACAAGCACTTTGGAAATTGTAATTAAGCAGTATGGAATGTTCAGATATTGTTAACATTTTACTTTTATGTGTGTTTTGCTTAACTAATTATAATAGAATTTAATGGACATTCATTTAGCAGGGAAGATGTTAGATTACAAATGTTCTTGTGCTTCCAAAATGTGCGTTTCCTAGTGAAAATTTTTAATCTATTCTTTTGATAAAAATAGTGTAAACCAATAGTTCTGTTAGAGTAAATATTGGGCATAAGAGGTGATTAGATTGTATGCGTAGGGATTGCTAACTTTGTATTTTGATGCTATGAAACAGGAGGAAATGTACAGAATGAAAGGGAAGTAAATGTTTCAAGACAGGATGATTTAGCTGAAATAATATAAAAACATCTGTAGGTAATAAAATACTGTCAAAAGTTACTTTGAGTCTTCTCTGAATAATATGGTTTTCATCTTTTTGGATCAATATGTTGGTTTTACTTTAATCAAGGAAGTAGTCCGTCTGAGTATATGCATAATCAATACTCATCCAGTGCTGGGTTATTTAAGTGCTGGTAGACTTGGAGTTGCATAGCATCAAATGTGCTTTTAGTCATTAATAAAAATAGTAAATTTCTTCTTTCAAGAAGGACGGATCAATGATAAGTGTGTTACAAAGTTGTGGTAAAAGTAACCTCTGATTTTTCAGAGTGTTTTTCAGTGTTATGTTAAATAGTTAAATATTTTAAAGTATTTTTATGTAAGACATTTGATAATTTTACTATCATAATTTATTATGGTAATTTTATTTTTTTAGTTGTGTACATATATATATGCAAGCATATTATACATAGACAGTTCCGAGAGTAAAACTTGTTCAATTTTTCCCTGTGGTTTTTCATGCACGACTTCTGTTGATGTTAGTGGGAGAAGAGTGTGTAAATACAGAAGGCATTAACTGGGCACGTGTGAGAAAAATAATAGTAAAGCAAATGTTGTTTCTCTAGTGTTTCCTATTTTAAGTGTATTATACTAATAAGGGAGGTAAATATCATGGTACAGTAAGAAATGAGTTTGCAATAATGCTCAGTGTTTTCTGTGTGTGTATACAAAGAATATTCTGCTGTACACTGAATTCTACTTTTGCATTAGAGAAAACTTGAGGTCATTGTGTAGTCTTTCTGCCTTGGACTGTGGTATCACCAGATGTCACAAGCTGAAAAGCCTTAAGAAGTTGTGTGCTTGGACAGGCGTCCTTGAGGGAAAATGCGGTTGACTTGGAGGAGTGGTGGTGGTTCAGTGTGTAGTGGTCTTCTGTCTAAGGTGGTTCTGAATCAATACCAGCACGGCATTAGGGGATGCAGCCCTGCTGGAGTGCCGTGGAAGACATGTAGTGCAGAGATGTGCGTTGTCTGTCATCATTGAAGATGATGAGGTATTTTTCACATAACTTCGCTGCTACGACTGAATTTCAGCTTGGTTACTAGCAGAATTCCTCCTGTGGCATCCACTGAACTTGGTACTCTTCTGTGTGAAAATAATCAATATATTAGATAGTAGGTGTCTATTGTTACAGTTGCCCTGCTTTGCCTTGACATTTTGTATTTCTTTGAGATCTAATGGTTTGTAAGTTTGCCAGATTCTTTTCTTGGTGTTAGTTGTGTCCAGGTTTCTGCATTCTTTAGCCAGAAACCTGGCTGGTTGCAGAGGCCATCTCTTCATCAAAGGATTGGGAAGGCTTAGTGATACTCTGGATTGAAAAATTATTTACCATGTTGAACTTGGTTGTTTTGGGGAAGAGAGTGATATACAACCTTTGTTGATTTTTTAATTTTTTAATTTTTTTTTTTTTCAGTACAGGGTTCTGTGTTGTGCTTTTTAATTTAGGTAAGGAAGCTGACAGCAGCAAGCATATAGAGTAAAGTGCTTTAGTGCATTGTCTGAGCCTGCTGGTGGTAGATTATTACTACAGTTCTCTGCAGTATATGTCTATTTTTTATTAGCTATTTTACCTGCTTTGTCCTTTATTTAAGTTATTGGTGTAAGTGATTCCCTCCCACCCCCACTGTCTTTTCTCCCTAATGCTTTTCTCCTGCTATTTTATTCCTAGTCTTTACATCTCCTGGGGGTGTGGGGTACCTTAGCTGTTTTGACAAATTCCATTCCATATTTAACAGTGGACTATGTCCTGCTTCGTTTACAGGTGTCCATCAGTTGTTCTTACCGCAGTGTATCACTGAAGTAGAGTTCTCTGTAATTTGGTCAGTAATATACTCGTTAGTCTTAAGGTAAACTTCTTTGAAGTCCAACATACCAAATATATATAGTGAGCAGGACGCTTTTCACTGCTGCTGAGATTAGCTGGTGTATCCTTGTCTGCTTTTGCCTAGTAGGTTTTGATGCTGCACTTGGAATGTGGATCCTGGAACTGCCTCTTGTGGTTTGGGAAGCAAAGTGACTAGCTTGTCTGTGTGTGCAGTTCTGTCTGGAAGGCATGCAGAGCAAAATTACAGTGTGGATAACCACGCCAATCATTTCTCTAAACAGTGGCACTCAGGACTGTGCTCCCCCTGCAGAGGAGCTGGGAACTTTTCACCAGGAAGCAGCTGTCTTGCCAGTCAGGTTTCCCCATGGATATGTTTTATTCCCCACCGCTATCAATGACCCAGTTTTTATTCTATGTCAATTCCATATTTTTGTGTATAGATGTTTGCCACCAGTATGCTAGATGGTTGATAATACTTTGACAATTGTTACAACAGTGTTTATTCATCTAAATCATACCCTGCTGCTGTAGGCTATTGTATCAGCATGGTATGCTATTTCATTTATACTACCTATTATATTTGGTCCCAACTGCTACTTGAAGAAAATATTTCAAGAAGCTTATTTCAAGATCCTGAGTGCTTCACAGCTGCAGAAGCAAGTAACCTGGTCCAGGTTGTACTCTATAGTGAAGAGATCAAACCTGACATCCCAAATAGATAACAGAATGCTGTGGTAGTTTGGTGAGGCACAGTAATGACTTCTGTTCCATAGGCATTATTACTTCTAAGCAGCTTCCTTGCTGAGAGCCCAGTGTGTAAACTTTGTAACTATGCCCCATGTGTATTTCTTTTCTTATGCTAAGGAATAATAGGATCATATCGCTCATTTCAGCAGCTGTATGTGTCAGTGCATGCCCTAAAATAGATTCTTCTCAAGGATACACAAAACCTTAAAGCAACTGTTTTCTGGGATGCTGTTCATAAACTGCCTGTTTGTATACTTAGTTGTTTTGCTTGGTAAGAAGATAACTACCTTTTTTTTTCCTGCGTTGCTGAGTTAGCTTAGGCTTTGCTCCCAGAATGTCCTTGTCTTTCTGTGATTGGGTATCCATGAAGTGCTGGGGTGGTCGTGGTTGGGGTGGTGGGTGAGGCCAGGGCTATATTAACCAGGAGCTGATTAGTTTGTGTGTGATTTCTGTTGGGGCTGGTTGCATCTTGCTGAGCTCTCTCAGTGGTGTCCTTCCATGTGAAGGGCCACTGAGGAGCCATGTCTGGCCATTGTGTCCAGCAGGCGATGCTGGCACCATGGTGGGCAGTGGAGGAGCTGGGCCCACGGGAACCTATAGTGGGATTGTTTGAAAGAAGACTTGTGAGGGGCTGTTGCTGAGTTCAGTGTTGGCCTGTGTGATCAGGCAACTGATGGCAGCATAAAATGATGATGGCTGAACTAGCACAACAATCCAGTGTGAGGAGAGCAGCTTATACTGCCAGCTAATTGTACCCCTGCACTCATATCAGCAGGGCTTGTGGGGTTCTGAAACCTCAGTAACTGATTCTTCTGATTTAGGTATCACCTCAGCTGCTTTTTCCTTTTGATTCTCATAGCAAGAAAGGATTGCAAATGTGATATTGAAACAGAAGACATAACAGTGATTGCTCTGGACTCTTTCAGACACTGTGATTTTAACTTTCTCTCATGATTTTTAAGTTTAAGCTCTCCATACCAGTTCTTTCACATGTTACATTACTGACATTTTCTACTCTCTATTCAGTCTAAGTAGCCGTGGCATCCAAATACTTTGGCTGTGCTTCAAGTTCTGATGTATTGAGAAAAACATTTGTTGCACATTTTGCTGAATAAACTGAGCATAAATTTCAAAGGCAATCTTTGTATGATGAAATAGCTAATTACAACTTTGTATTTGACCTTCTGCATCTCTGCTTCACATTATAACATGGTAATTAAAATTGATCCTTACGGGGGGGATTTTTTTGGTAAAAATTAGCTCTCATTTTCACTAAGTACAGGAGTGGCTGTGCTAGGTTAGGTAAGATTAATGATGTTTTCCATTCTTTTGTAATTGGCATGCAAATGATAGTTAATGGTTTGCAACTTTATCAGGAGTTGTTGATTTCTCCCTGCACTAACTCTCTGTAATTGCAGTATAAACTTCTACGTTGCCTGGAGTACTTTGTAAAATGGTATGAGGAGAATATGTTTGTAACTTCTTGGTTAACCAGCAACGTCCTTAGGTCCTTGCTTGCAAGAAGGTGGCTCTCCATTGGAGAGGTCAGAGTGGCTGGGCAGCACAGGTAGATGGAAAATGAACAAAGTTTGTAGTTAAAAGCTATGAAGACCATTTGGATAGGCTTCCTCTCTTCTCCTTAAATTGTAACGCTGAATTTCTATTAATGTGACATTCTTTGCCCAGTGTTACAAAAGAGCTAACCTTACTCTCCTCAATGACTACATGTGGGTCCCACTATAAGGCTGGCTTAGTGGCTTATTACAACCCCCCCACGCTTTTTTCTTTCAAATCCTGTTTATCCTCTCAAGTTTCCACTCCTCTCCCACACACCGATCTCCTCAGCTTTCCCCCACACACCACCACCTACCTACCCACAGAATAACTGTAATTAAATGTTACTCATCTGTGGCCTTACCACTTCTCCCTGCTTAATCTGTTCCTTTCCTAGGGTCACTATGAAAGAGTTACTTGATTCAAACATTTATTAATCCATCTGTAGGTTTGAAGCTTATGTATGGTCTACCAGTGGCGTGACAGGGTAAGAAGGAGACAGAGGACAATTTTCTTATTAAGTACATATGCATTCAGGAAAGAAGTGAGAGGTTCTTCCTTTCAGACTTTACTGTATAAGGAATTAGACTGAACTAATAGTCTAGCATGCACATCGTGCTGTATTTGGTCTTTCTGAGATATGCAGGAAGACTTGGGTGGTTGTTTCAAATTGCATAGATCTAGACATTAAATAGGCAATAATTCATTAATCAATTGTAGGAATAGTTGAAATTCCAGGTGAAAGATAAGTAGCAGAGTAACCTGGGGTTTTTTATGTCCTGAATTAATCCTACGTACATCTGGCAATTTCTTAACAAGTGTGACATGGAAATAGTCATCCACCTGTCAAGATCCTTGCTGCAATTTAAGGAAGACCAGAATAGTAGAAGTTTTTCTGTCCTGGTTCAGTAGAACCAGGAAGGTAAGAATGCAGCTGGAAGGTTCATGTAGGCCATTGGGCTATAGGAGATGGATCTCAGTTATGGCAGCATGAATACCTTTCTACCGCAAACTGCAGGTAACTTATGTTTAAAACTATTAATAGGAACTAAGAGAACTGCCTTAGTGAATCTAAACTTCTTAATATATAATTTTCTGGTTTTAATATGACCATCACTGTTGAAAGAAACAGTGCTGCCATAGGTTTTTGTTCCCAGTTAAGACAGTTTATACTTTACAGTTGCATCTTGTAGCTAGACACTATTTAAAATGATATATGCATTTGATAATTTATTAAAATATACATTTACAGTAGAATGACTCTACAAGAACTTTACATGCAGTTCTCCCACAGCAAAAGCAAAATCTCTGTTCTGTTTCTCTTTGTGTGAAACTAACTTACTTGCTTTGTATAAAATTGAGGTTCTTTCCTGTTGATATGTGAGCAGTTGTTAACTTCAGAAAAGATAGTGTCAGCTGATTAAAGTCTAGCTTGATCTTATTGGAGGTTTTTTTGAGATGTGAGTAGTTGCCCTGTCCTTTGTGCTTTTTACTTATGTGATTAAAGGTGAACACTTAGTTGCTTTGTTGGCATTGCAAGGAAAGGGTAAATATTTCCTAATATATTGAGGTTTTATATATGTATATAATATAATTGCTAATTTTAAAAAAAAAATTCTGTAAATGCAAAACCTGCCTCTCCTTTTGCTTGCTTCTTGCCTGCTTTTAATCTTTGTGTGCATTTTAGTTGTCTTGTCATCCTTTTCATCTTTACAAGACTTTATTATCTTTTTATAATCTTCCTCTGGTTTTCCTTTTATGTTGTTTTTCAATATGCCTGTCTCCCAGTTTCTGCTTACTCCAAGTTTATCTAGTAGCTTACTTTCATTTTTCCCTGCCAGTAGGAATTAGAAAGCTACCATTGATTTTAACGTGGCCTGAAGAGAATATGTGCTCTTCTGAAGGTAATTATCTAGTCTATATACACAAAGTCTCTGGTATTTCTATATCTAGATTGCTGCACCTTGCTAGTTCTAGTTGCTTTTTCAGATGGTGTACCACACAGTTGTGTTGCAGTATCGTAGAATTGTAGAATGGTTTAGGTTGGAAGGGACCTTAAGATCATCTAGTTCCTTTTTTGATTTAGAAAAGCCTCTCAACGGCTTTCTGAGAGAGATCCCTCAGGCCATCTACTGCTCTTGCTTAGAGGGGCTTTCTGCATTTACTTTTCCAGCAGAGACTTCTGTAACTCTCACCCACTGAAACAGTTGTCACTGCCATTGATCTTCTCTCGCCTTTCTGAGAACTGCCTCTGAACTACAGTCGGAGTCTTACCCCAGCATACAAAGGCTGAGATGCCCATTTAAAATCCAGCTTCAAATGGCAGGAGAATGTCTAAGTACTGCTGAGATCCTCCCCTGCTGCAGCAGTCAGTTCTGTAAAAATGCTTGTGAGAAGGAGGGGATTAAAGAGCGCCCGCATGGCAGTTTCTTGCTGATTTGTGCCACAAGGTCTAAGAACACCTCCAGGTGCTGTAGACAAAGAACGTGAAACTTTGTAATGATAGGACATAGGACTTCAAAGATTGCTTGCCATTGAGGACATCTCAATCTCTATCTATTGATTGATGACAGATTCTGTAATAGCACTGACGCTGCCTCCCAACTTCCTTGTACCTTGGAAAGTAAGAGTGGAGGGTTTCTCTTGATGTGCTTTATTGCTTTGGATTGTAATTAAAATACTGTTCTTTTATTCTCTGGTTTACAAAGGAAAAAAAAAAGAAAGCAGCAGAATGCCTTCTGGTTCAATCAAGAGAGAAGAGGAAAGCATTATTACAATCGTCAAGTCTTTTCTATGCCTGTGGTTTTTCTGTTGCTGTTGTAAAAAGCACGTCAGAAGATGTCAACTATTTAATTTAATAAGGATTCACATAAGTTCCAGCTGTTCCAGAACAGTATCTAAATATTTGATTTGAAAACAGTATGTGTACCAAGACTGCAAAATACTGCAGGCACGATCACCCAGCTATCCAGAAAGATCTAAGTCTGTCTGTGCTAATTAGTGTTTGCAGATGAAGCTTCTGTAGCGGTGGGTTCAGTTACTAAAAAATCTTGTGGGTTATAAGCATGTAACGTGTGAGATAAAAGATTTCTACAAACCTGAGCGGAAACTCTTTAGATTTACTATTTCCAAGTTATAATAATGCTAGGACACCTAATTTTGATTTGCATAATGACGCGATATATTTTGTGATATGTTCTTATTACAACAAAAAGTTATCTTATTGCTGGCCCTTATTTAATGAGAATTACTGCCAAAAATATAGCTATAAAATGTGAATTCACTTAAAATATTTAAAAGCTTTAATCTTAATATGAAATTATATTCAAGAAATTAGGTAGATTTTCACTTATATGTAGGGAAAATTAATAGTTTAGGCCAGAAAAAAATTGCTTTTAACTTGTGTATTTACTTGCAAAGGTAGCAATTCTGTTGCCTATTTACCCCAAGTCCTTATTCTCTTAGGAGTATGGAAGTACTTGAGTTGTACTGAGAAATATGTTTTCTCATGGGCACATTCCCTCCCCTTAATTTCATTTATTCCTGGGTTTCAAAAATTTGTTTCTGATTTACAAAATCAAAAAGTTAAAAGTTGGAGGAATAAACTTGTTTGTAAGGTAGACATTGAATAACTTCTAATGCATAAGCACTGTTTGATACTATATCACAGTAAATCTGCACCATAGTACACAGTGCTTTAGTGACAAAATATGGTTTTAACCTCAGAAATAAGTCTTGCAAGCGCTTATAAGTGGAAGGTTTGTGTACTGGTGTTCATAGTAATCAAATAGGGCTGCTTACAAAGTTATTAGATTCAGGAATAGATACTTGCATGGTTGAGTCCTGAGTTTATGCAGAGCTGCTGGATAGTTGTGCTTGAATACACTTGCTTTATAAGATTTTTTGCCTTTAATACAAGCTCTAATGGGTGATGTTTTGAGTTGCATACATTAACTGTGAGACATCGAGGTTGTGTTGAAATGTCAGTACCTGCTGGTATGCACAAGGATAGTCAGTACTGGCTACCATTAGTGCTATATAAATTTTATTTGGAAGGTTATCTTTAGCATATAGTTGTAGTGATAAAGCTTTGGAACACTGCAGGCTCCACTCGTAAAACTGCCGAAGTTAACATACGGACTGGCAGCGTACGTACGTGTGAAGTGGCTCATGCATGCAATTAAAGCACTTTCACACCAGCATAAAATGTTGCTATTGGCTCCTTCCTGTCACCAGCAAGCATTTCCAATTTTAGAATTTTCTTCCACTCATTTCTGAGATAGACTCCCTCTTTTATTCTTTCTCCACTGAGTTGAAAGTGTTGCAGATCCATTCCTTTTCACTCTCTATTCTTTCTTGAAAGATACTTGCAGCCATTTCCTATGTTACTTCTCTTTTTTTGCATGTACGGCAAAGTCAACCTTCCAGAGATTCTAATGCGTTTTAGAGACAGACGTGTTCAAAAGTACTAGTGTCTGAATCACTGATTCTGTTCAGCACTTTCTAATGGAAAGTGCCAAGATTTTTCTCTTTTTGTTATTATTGTTACAGCAGGAGCTACTTCAGTTTTCAACACAGATGCGGATTGGGTTTTGGGGGGGTGGGCTGGCTGGTTTTTGCTTGGCTTTATTTTGTTTTTCAAAAACATACTTTAAAGACAGCAAATTTACTGTATCTCAGGCCCCCACATGTCCATCTTAGCCCAGTGTATCTAATTTTCTGCCTGGAACTTTTATCCAGATGCAATTTGAGGCCTTGGGATATTTGTGTGGGATTTTTCAAAGTTAAGATTCTCAAATAAACTATTACATGCCTAGAAATGCAGCATATACGTGTTGTGTGCTAGATTATACAGGTGATGTTAATAACATAACTATACGAGTGTAGCACATCTTGTCTACAGTAAAAATAAGTCATTTTGTATGTCACATTTCTGATGTGTTAGCCTACAAGTCATATATGCCCCGACCACCCACTATATAAAATAGCGTTTGACTATTAGCAGCTGTTGAATATCTCTGTAGACGATTTTTTCAGGTGGCAGACTGAGTCTAGTCTCAGTATCTCCAGTTACCTTAACCTAAACACTCACAATGTATTGGCTCAAATTCAAGTAGCTTCCTAATTAATTCAGTTATTAATTTGACATGCTGATTTGACATATTTCAGATACCGATCATTTAGACCTGCTAAGCTTAGAACCATCTAGCTAACATAATTTAGGTGCCTGGTATTTTATTTCTTTTTTCGATTGAACTTTCTGTGTCTTATGCTTTTAAGCGTTTTACCTTCAGTGAGAAGGGAGGAGGGTTCATATTCCTCAGTATTCAAGTTTTGTATTTCCATCTATCTGTCTATCTATTTTCTTCCATGAAGAATAGTACTTTGTCCTTATTACAAGTAAAAGGAGACTTTTGGGTTCAGCTTAGCATTACTCTTTATTACTTCAGGCTTTCACAGGGAGGTTGCTGCATTTATAGCATAGACATTCCACAGGTATCAGAGTAATGGTTTGAGTTTAGAATAGACCTGAATCTGTTTTAAAATGTATAGTTTAATGAGCATTACAGGCATATTCCATTCTCCTCCAGAAAGCTGTGCCCCCTCAAGTGTGTGTTCTTGCAGCTGGGACTGAAAAGAGGGGAGCAAGGCTGACTGGTGGTATTTTTGTCAAAGTCTGTTGCCCCTGCAACAAACTGTGCATTTACAACTCAGAGTTGTTCTTGGTCTTGTTTTTCAGGTGAAGAAATGGGAATTATCTAGGAAATTGCGGAGATTCAGTTGAAAGTGCTTGGGGGGATGCTTTGTAACACCTTGCCCTGCTGATCAAATGCAGCAACCAAATGCAGTATTTGCTCAGCAGTTTTCAGTAAGAGTAGATATTTCATGCCAAATACTTATATTATTTACAGGTGGGCTCTTTGGTAAATTGAATAGTGTCCAGGTGATAAATTTGTTGCTCTTACATTTGCTAAAATACCATTGTACCTTGACCTTCAGATAAGGTTTGTGAAAGTGATATCCCAGTGCATACTTAGGTCAATTTTATCACTAAGAGAAAGACCTTTGAGTGCTTTGAGGACTTGAAGAGGTTTTTTTTTCTTTGTTTGCTTCAGTATTATCTCTGTAGTCATGAATTCACTGTCCACTCTCCTGTATAGTAAAAGCTGAGTGCAAGAAATCCACGAAATATCTGAGGCTGATGTTAATGCTGCAGGACTATAATATGGGGGTTCAGTGTTGCACTATACAAGCTTGTTGCTGCTGAAGAATTACCTTGTCACAGAGATGTAACCAATGTTAGGAAATCCTACTGTGGGTTTTTTTCCTCATAGATGTGTCACAGTGACTGAGGAGGATGTATGCCATGCTGTGTTACTGCCTTAGGACCAGGATGTGTTGTCTGCTTTGGTGCAGCTGAGGGACTAAGGGGTTTGTGTTGCTAGCAGCTTGTCAGGGCACAAGATAATCTATTGGTGCATTCCAGGGCTGCTCTAATCTGATTTTGAATGCCAGGTGACTCTTCTTTTTTTCCTCAAAAATTTCTGACATTTTACCGGGTGATGATTCCTTATGTAAGAGAAGTTGGAATGCATTTCCTACCACTCTTAGAGGGTAGCACAAACCAATTTGAGATAGCTTACAAGCTCGTGACCTCAAGTGGTGAAGGTATTTCTTCATATTGAGGAGTTCTTTGGATTTGGGAGTGGACTGAGATATTTCTGAATGTGATGCTACTGCTTTAATCTAGTGTGATTCTTTCTTGTTGAGTTTAGAGGATGATCCCCTTCAAGCATCTCATGAAAAGATTAGTTTAATCCTTGTGACTGTTTTGTGAGATTTTACTGAATTATAATTACTGTTTTTTCCACTTTTGCAAAGGAGGAACTGGGGTACAAGTAGTTGAAATAACCTGCCAGAGGCAAATCTGTGGCAAAATAGATTGCAGAATCTGGCTGTCCTGAGCCCAAGTACGTAGGCTGAGAGATAGTCTTTTTCCCATAACAACAGAATGCTTTTGCTGAGTTTCATTTTGAACTGATGTGTGCTTTTGGAGAACTGAGCACTGCAGAGATCACAGTCTAAGCTTGATTTGTGTGAATGCTTTGTTTCAGGTGTATGTATAAGAAAAAAAAAGAAAGAAGTTGGTAAGATATTCTCTTACTTTAAAAAAAGGTAAAACTCTGCAGCTTGGTTTAACTTTCCATGATACCATACAGAACATGTGAAGTTAACATCCTTTCATCCACCTGCAGCCCTCCCTTGGGCTAAGCGATGAGGTGCTACCACACACAATGACAAGATGCATCTGTTCCTTTGCTTTGGTGTATTTTCCAGCTCTCTTCCACAGAAGACTGAGATTGGGGAGTCAAAGATGGGGCATGAAATTATATGAGGAACATGACTGCTGCCAGGATCATGGCAAAGGTCAGGTGACAAGGGTCTACAACTATCTGTAGGATGCTTAATATGAAGGTGTTCTGCTGCGTTATTTAGCTTTAAAAATACAGGGACCTGTGGCTGTTAAGAGAGAGGGAGACTGAAAACTGGCTTGTGGCTGTGTTGTTGAGTTAGAAACCTGCACAGAAAGTCTGCAAGGAGGGTGGCAGGAGATCACAGTACGGACAAGGAGCATGAGCAGCAGGGGGATCAAATGGCAGCATCTTGTTGGAGGAGGGCAGTATAGAGAACGAAGAACGTCAGCAGCTCCGTAATCTATTCCAGTTTTAACAAAGGTATTTATGTTTTGGGTTGGTTGGTTGTTTTTTTTTCTGCAGTAGATGCAGCAGGCAAGGCCAATAGTAATCTATATCTCAGTATGATTACCAGCAAGCAGAAATCCCTCAGAGGTTGGTTGAGACTGAATTCTTGCTCTTTTAACCATTGACCCTGTGTAAGTGTGCAGAAGATGGTAACAGAGCGGCAGACACCCTTTTCCCTTCTCTGGGGCGTTCTGTGGTTTTCCTTTCTTTTTTTCTTTCTCTTTTTGTTTTGTTGTTGGATTTTTTTTTTTTTTCCTTTTAGCCATAAATTGGGTGATAATGCTTTACCCTGCCATACACCCCTGGCAGACAGGTTTAGGCAGGCATTGTTTCTCTCTAAGATATGCGCAGCTTATGCAGTGGTGTTTGTTAGCCGTAAATTTTATGAGCGTGTTTGTAAGCTTACACTTTTGCCTTGCTCGTGGTAGGTTTCAATACCTCACATTTTGTACTGATTTGCCAGGAAAAATATTTGCAAGCAACACAGTGTTTGTGCAATATGTGTGCAACCCATTAATCATCTGCAGGTTTTTTCTCCGATGTGGCTATGCATATGGCATGGGGATGTTTAACACATCATCCATACTGCCTGAAATGCTCATTTTGTGTTGGTTTGGGTTGGTTTTTTTTTTGTTAAAACCAGAGCACGATGTATAGTTGGAGAATCTGTGACTTAAGTAATTGCAATTATTCTTGTACCAGGAGTACTTCTGTGTATTCTATGTATTGTTTTGCTAGGATACACTGTTGAATATTGCAGAAAGCATAACAAATATATTTGCTGTTTCTAAAACATTCATATTTTATTTTAGAATAAAATTTGCATGAGGTTTTCCTCACATTGGCATGAGACCGTATTTGAGGCATTTGGTAATTTTGTGTCTAGTTATTTTCATGGATAGTGGAAAAATAGTTTTACTTTGCATGAATGTTTTTGTTAAAAATATGGACTGTATACCAAAGTGATTTTAAATTCAGGCAAAAAGAAATTATAAATGTTCCTAAACAATGATAGCTAAAATACTGTGCTGTATATGAGCTTTCAGTTTGATAAATACTTACTTATGAGGTCATAAATACTTGACGTACAAAAGGTTAATGTAGTGTGAAAGGCTGTAAAACACAGCGAGCAACCTGCTAGATCATAATGATGCATTAGTACCTTTCAGTATCAATGCTAGTGGTTATAAAATCTTTGGGTTGAATTTATTCTGTAATACAAGAACGTAAAGCCAGAGTATCTTCACTGTGCAGTTATACTCATCTTTTTATATTTATTTCCCTTTGTTAAAAAGGCTCTCGTCTACTCATAAGTGCCTACTGATTAAAACTGATAAAAACCTCCTCTAAATCCTGAGGAGCATATGTCAGGTGTTGTCTGTGTACTCAAGTAACAAAATAAAGTAATACTCAGTGTTGGTTTTTTTTTTTCCTTCTGTGAATTAATAAGTTTCCATGAGATAGAGTAAGCAATAATGCATAAAGGAAACAAAAGTGGTATAAATTCTGTAAAGTGGTAATGCAATTTACTTTTGAGGAGAAAGAAATGCAGTGCTAAATTCACAAAGTGAGCATTTGCTGAATGGTAAAATTGACTTTATCATAATAAACTGTAGTATTTCTCAGTCTTAGAAGTCCTCTGCAGTTTATAACTGTCTCCAATATGCTGATGCAGCTAATATTTCTCATTTAATATCTACCTCTGTGAAGTGTTAATTTTCATGCTTTGGTGATCATTGCTTTTTACTGAAGCAAATTATTTCTTCTTACTCCTATATCAGAGCTTATGACAGATTAGGATAATTTTACTGTAATTAATCTTTTGAGTCAGTTCCACTCTTTTCAATGAAGTGCCATGTCCTGGCTAGGCTAAATTGAAGCAGCTAATAAAATCTGGAATCAAATATGAAAAACTTTTATTTGCAGACTGTTGATACGTGCTTTCAGTCTCTTCTGCTTTCTAGATACAAAAGAAGTATTTTACTTTCAATTTATTCTCTCAATGAAGTACTCTTGTATCTGGAAGATATTAAATAGTCCTAGGGAATTAAACAAGAAAAATGTCTACAGAAAAATATTGGATAAAGATACATCTGTCTTTTTTATTATTATTTTTAGATGTTGAAAACTAACACATTCTGTTCTTATTAAAATACAGTTTAAAAGTTGATAGTGTTTGGATTGTGCAAATATATCTTTAGTAAATCTCTATAGATTATTGGTTTTTGGTTTAAGACCGTATTTAAATTCGGAAGCAACACTGCAAGCAGTTTCTGCTCTGACAAAATTAGCACAGAATACCTGTGAGAAAACAAATGGGAAATACGCATCTTCTAAAAGCCTCTGTAATAGCTCTGAAAATAATGCATCTCTTAACAAATTTTGAGGTGGCTTATTTTATTTTGAGACAATTGGTCAAGCTAGAAATCAAAATAACAAAACCCTGGTAGGCCTGTATATCAAGTTACAGACATGACTCATATTGTCAAATGCTGCTTTGTATTACAAAATACAGGATTTTGATGGCAACACGAAGTATTCTATGTTACCAACTCATACTTGTATATTAGGGTCTGAGGCTTTCTGTGTCATACTTTTGGGCAGAAACTTAGTTTATTTTGTTTGTTAAGGGTTTGTGGGGTTTTTTGCTATAATGTTTCAGAGTCTTCAGTACATGAAAGCAGCCACAGCTGTTCAGTCATTCTGACTGACTAGCTCTATATTTCAATAGTTGCCTCTTCCTTTTTTTTTTTTTTTTGAATTAAATATCTTCCGCATGCTACACTAATCATGGATATTCTTAATAGAATTGCACAAGGGAGCTTAATTAACCTTTTCATCTTCCTTTTTATTTAAAGGAAATTTGAAAAAAATCAATGGCGTGGTTTCTAATTTAATGCATGCACCCCATAATATCTATTAGAGGCTCTTCACATGAGTAAGTCAGGTGAGACAGAACTGCTCATCTTTAGCTCACAATTCATTTTCTTTCAGCTGAAATGTTCACCTGACATTCTAATCGGAAAGGAGTAAGAGTCCTGAGTCTATGTGTTAATAAATATATATTCTTCATAAATTTATATAATCTCATAACTACAGTCATTAAAACATATTGGATAGTTATGCAAATAACAGAAGGAATTTCAAATTGTACCTGCCAGTTGTAAGTCTCATTTTTTGACCTGCTTTTCTTTCTTTCTTTTTGTAAATAATAATTAAAAATGCTTGTGATACTTTAGCTATTGGGTGGTCAAGAGTGCACAGTGATATAGAGCAGATGAATTCTTTACCGAGATGGAAATGAGCAGCCAGTAAAGGTTATAATTTACAATTTGAGTTGGAAATCCATTTCCAGAAGTCCAACAAAGAGCAATTTTGACAGTATTTCCTTTAAAGTAGTGGAAGGGAAAGGTGTTACAGAAGTAGATGATACTAAGTGTAAATGCAATTCATGCATGTATTCTTAGTTTATTTTATTTCTACATGAGTTTCACTCCCAATAGCTGTTAATTATTGCCATAACTTCCTCTCATATTGGTGTCTAAGTTCTATTCACAAAAAGAAGATTCTTAGCTCATCCTGAATAGAGTCTGTCTTTATAATTTAAAAAAAACCTTGTGATTTCCTCACATTGCTGAAGTACAGTATATACAGTGTGGGCTTAGTTGTCAGACTGAATGACCAAACCCTTCTTTCCTTAAGAAGTGGTAAATGTAGTAGAATACAAAGTAGAGAATGAAAAATCCCTATCTGGAAAAGAATAAGAAAAAAGCATGAAATAGTTTCTTTTGAGTATATGTTAGATTACCAAATGTTTTCTATAAGAGCACTGAAACTAAATGTACTTGGATGTCCCTAAGTCACTGTAGAAGCTAAAAATCTGTTTGGCTGAGATTTTATACAACTTAGGGAAACAAACTTAGGTTTAGAAGCAGATTTTTTTTAAAAAAACCCTGAATATTTTTTTTTCCCCCTTCTTACAGGTTCAGTTCACTAACCTGCACAGATGGTTGACTTGTAAGGATTCATAGGGCTGCTTTTGCAGTAGAAGTTTGAAATAAAATGGAAAAAAAAAAGGAAAAATAATTCTCTAAGTTTCACTGGCTTTGGGATATCAGAAACTGACATTATTCCCACAGAGGATGGTGGCTGGTAAGCTGTGTGATGGACATCTGGAATAGTATTCTTTTGTCAGTTTTCCTTAAGTTATGTGGTTTTTTTCGCTTCAATTGGCAGGAAATCATAAAGCAGACTTTAGTTGTAGTTCAAGCAATCCGGTGAGCATTGCAGCTTACAGTCATACTAGTATGGGAAACAAAGTGTTTGTATGGAGGGGCTTCAATTATGTTACGCAGGTTCAGGATAAATGGTGAAAAGGATACTGTAATGCAGAAAAGAATAAAAATCCTGAGGACTAACAGATGATGCAGTAATCATGATTGGAAAAAAATAGATAGATAAATATTTTATTAATTTAGATAGTTATACTGTTATACTGTATAAGTGTCACAGAGTTATCCACAAACAAACAGCAAACAGCTGTTCAAAAAAAAAAAAAGGATTTATT
The DNA here is from genome assembly GCA_013400335.1 of Eurystomus gularis. Lineage (NCBI taxonomy): Eukaryota > Metazoa > Chordata > Aves > Coraciiformes > Coraciidae > Eurystomus > Eurystomus gularis. The sequence continues at coordinate 27,607 of VZZY01001677.1, forward strand.
AACCTGAGATCCCCAATGACACCATACAAGTCCGACTGTCCTTCGGGAATATACCTACTACACAACTATCACTAAACCTTGAGGAACACAGCCCACAGTGGTCACACCTTCACTATTGAGGAAACCTCTCACACTAGAGCCCAAATTTATCATCCACCAAAAAAGGTGAGGGTCATTCGGTCCACGAGGTTTTCTTGGGCAACCGGTCTGTGGGGAGGCTCCAACTGCTGAACCTGCAGCTTTTCAGAGAACGCGCCCATCTGGTTCTCAAGCAGGGCTTCATTTATACCCAAGTCGAGGGTGAACTGTGGTCATTCTAATTGGCTAGAAAGCCCAAACCAAACAGGCTGAGAGCCTAGCCCTTAAAGTGCCGGAGAGTGACCCTGAGGTGCAGCTTATTACAACCCCTCTGGCACTCTCTGTTCCATTTATTGGGGCGGCTGTGCCTGCCACAATAAGTAAAGAGAATGTGCAAGAGAGGAATATGGGAATCTTAGACATACAAGTGAGGTTTACAGGGAAAATAATGTAACTATGTAAATTGATGCACAATGAAGAATGTGATTATGCTGGAGTGTCTTCCTGTACCGTATTAATCCTTCCTCTCTGAAGAGTGTCTTGTTTATTTGGGTCGTGGCCATCAGATGCTAGATATTGTAGAACAGCAGTGGGAAAAGATGACATACAGTTGTCATTGCCAGCAGTGTGTTTACATAATATTTAATCTATTGCAATTTCATGCAGAGGTGTGAAGGCTTCTGCGTCTAAGAGTCTGTTTCTCTTTTGCACAAAGTCATTGCAAACATGGTTCTCAGTGTGTATGGGATATTTTGTATACCTCAGAAAGTGTCTGGACACATTTAGCACAGCTGTAACATTCCTGAAAGATCATTGTGAATATTAACAAGCTGTATAAATTTTGACTGCTTCTAAGTATTGTGAGGATTTTCATGAAGCACTAAACATGACAGCAGAATAAGAAAAAGGGATGTCCAGATTTGATATTTTGTTTTTAAATATTTTTTTAATATATAATGCTTGCACGATCTCATAACAGATGTAGATGAATAGAGTTGTGGATGCTATGTATTCTAAGACAGTTAAGGACTTTCATGAAATAACACGTTTGGCATATATGGTGGAGGAAGGAATGAAAAGCCATGTCTTTACAAATGCATAAATATGTAGCATAAAACCAAATAGGAATTAACTGAATAATAACCCCACTTGTTCTTAGAAAAAGATATACAGAACATTTTAAGAGGTAATCCTGGCACATTTCAGAAAGATGACATTCCTACTTAGAATAGTAGATTTTTTTTTTTTTTTGAGTGGTAAGTTTGCTGGATAGTTGCCTTTCTAGATGGTTTCTTGCATCTGTTGAAGTTATTGTTGTCTGGATCAGGTTAACTATTTGCACAATTACATTTGTGAAGCCTGGTATTTGAAAGAGTGCTTTTTCAGAAGAAATAATGTGTGCAGAGAATTCAAGATTGGCCAGATAGTTGCAATGAGCAACTCAGAGCTGTTGCTGAAGTTTTTAGGTTTTGTTGTTTTTGTTGTGTGGGTTGTTTCATAAAAGTAACAACTAAACTGATTATTCTTCTCACTTGTTTAGACTAAAGTTCTGTTTGAAAAGTAACTCCAAATCTTATTATTATTGTATTACATTATTAAAGCATCAATGATAGCGATAGCAAGTATTTTGTTCAGTTAATTAGTTTTTTCAGAGGTGTTGTGGCTTAGAGACTGCATGTTATATTCTTTTTCTTCATATGCAATCTGTCGAGGTTTAGGTTCAATCCACCAGATTTGTGAACCAAGTCGGTAAATTTGAGCAGCATTCACAGTGCTGTGAGCCTGGACAGGTGCAAATGAAGAATAATCAAAAGAAAGTGGATTTACATCATTGAACTGGAGGGCATAAATTTGATCTGCAGAAACTATTGTTGACAGTATTCAGAATGAAAGAATCCACTTAATACAGTACTGTTAAATTAAAAACAAGAGCATATTCAGTAAAAACAGCAACTGTGAGTCAGAAAAACAGAACTAGTCTGATATATAAGAAAAAAATACATTTGTGTACATAATTTGCAGAGCACAAGAGCACTAATTTCTAGTATCAGTGTTTATTAATTGATCCATGTCAGGCTGTGAGGGCAATACCAGGCCTTACGGGCCCTGCTCAGCCTCCGCTGGGCTTTCCAGCACACCCTCGTCCATGGTCTAGGTGCTCCATTTCAGTGCAGCACAGGGCTCCCAGCCTCTGCCTCAGCAACAGTGTGGGAGCGCTGGTCTCCTGCTCAGCCCCAGCTGTGCCCTTCTCACCATGGGACCTGCTGAACTGGACACTGACCTGCTGATTGATGTCCAGATCTCACTTTGGTCCTACCCAGTCACTGTGTACCTGCCTGTTGATCACTGAGCTATGTCCCAGCCTGATTATCACCATAGAATCACACAACGGTAGGTAGGATCACCTAGTCCAATCCTTCTCCAGAGC
>VZZY01001679.1:0-37345 GCA_013400335.1 Eurystomus gularis
CACTGGACACCAACTGGATGCAGTACCATTCACAACTACTCTCTGTACCCAGTCATCCAGGTAGTTTTTAATACAGTGAAGGGTGCACCTGTCCAAGCCATGAGCTGCCAGCTTTTCCAGGAGGATGCTGTGGGAGACTGTGTCTCCTGGTTCAACCAGGACAGGCAATTTTTTTGTACATTGTTTTTCTCACTGTTGTCATTGCTGTTGTTACTGTGATCGTTCCTTGTGTGTCATTGTATTAAATTCTCCTTATCTCAGTCCCGGCTCGGTGTTTCCCCACCTCACTTTCCCGGGCCCGTGCTGTGGGGGCAGCAGCAGTAGCCATGTGGCTTGCCTCCTGGCAGGGACTGAAACACCACACTGTGTCAAAGGCTTTGCTGAAGTCTAGGTAGACCACATCCACAGCCTTCCCCTCGTCTACCAGGCAGGTCACGTACCAGGCAGCAATAAAAATACGAAAGCATTTACTTGTACCCAGCTCTGTATTTCCCCCTTCAAGACCCTGACTTTTGATCTGCTGGGATACAAGCCAAATGTTAGCATACAGTTCTATGAAGTATATGTTTAATATACCAGATGAGACTAGTGTCAGCAAATAAACTGTCTTTACCACTCTATGTAGAGTTTGCATGTGAGTTCATTATATAATGAAGGATATCCTAAACAAGAAAAACTGAAGTTCAAATTAATAGGATTAAATATCAAAAATATTAGAGAATGGTCACCAAAATCTGTGTTCAGAACACTGTACGAATAATTTAGTTCAAAGTGGATTGATAGCTGAAAAATATTAATTTTATGAAAATGAAATAAAAGAATGTAGATCTTAAGAACACGAAGACAAAATCCATGAGTTCTATATTAGAGCTAACTGGTGTCGCAGTCGGGCGCGCAGAGGTCCGACCACCTCCCAAAAGGGGAAGGGTTGAGGGCAAAGTGGAATATCTCCCCACCAGGCTCGTAATCAAATACGGAGACCGAATGAGTATTTAACAAGTTTATTACTAAATATATTCAAATAAAACCTTATTTATTCTATGGAAATATTATGATATTAAAGGACACCACGCTACGCCCATTCACTCCCCTCTCACCCACTGAGAGATAAGGGCAAATAATGACTTAATTATGTCAAAATATGACCTGTATGTGTGGATAGTGCATGTGTGTGTATGCATGTGTCCTTTTGGCGTTTGGCGATGGTCTCCGTGGAATGGCGACGATGCCCAACCGGCAGACCTGGGCGGTTTCGATGACGTCAGCAGCTTGTAGCTTTTCAGCGCAGTTTCTTCGGTGTAGCTTTTCTGGCGACGTGGCTTTCAGCGGCTTCTTATCGCAATCTTTTTCGTTATGGTGCTCCCAGCTTGGAGCGGCTTTTTCTGGCGACGCGGCTTTCGGTGGCGGCTTTCTGCAGCACGCGGCTTCCAGTGGCCTCTTGTCACAATTTCTTATTGCTGCAGCTTGCAGCTTTTTTTTTCTGGATTCTTTCAGTTTTGGCTCGCAGCAGCGGCTCACGGCGGTGGCAACGATTGTGCAACTAACGGCTGGTGGCAGCGGTGGCTTTTTTTCTCTCCCCCGGATTCCTAGAGTGGTGGGAGTCAGCAGTTCTGCCCAGCGGCTCTCCGTGGCGGCTGCTCCCTCCTCTCTGGCTGCTTGGCTTCTTCAGGGAGCTGCGCTGACAGCTCAGTTCAGTTTCCCCCCCCTCCTCCTCACTCCTCTCCGGCAGCAGCGGGGGGCGGGGGGCGCGCGCTTGGCAGGAGCGATGTGCTTCCTTTGTGCGGTGAGGCGGAAAAGAGAAAGATTGTTTTCTTTTTTGATATTTATGTCCTGTGTTATCACACTTCCGGTTTCTAAAGGATTTGCAGAATTGATTTATGGGAATTAAAGTTCTTTGCTCGCTGTTTTAATAAGGCAAAAAATCATGTGGTCGGTTCACCACAACTGGGTTCTTCCAAATATTACGATTCCCTTATCAGTATCAGGTCTAAGAGTACGGTGAATAAAAAAATAATTTAACAGAAAGAGGAATTGTAATATAGTCCCTAGCACTTTATGCATTTGAATGTCACTAAATGTCTCCTACTAAACAGTCTAAAGGTTACCTGAAGTAATTTGTAAGCAACCTGACCTAATTCTTATTAACTTCACTGTTATAATCCCCACATAATTATACAGGAGGTAGATTTAGCCCTGAATAATTAATAAAAGCAGTGTGTATAGGGAGTTTACACAGAATATGTTGCTTTAAAACTGTTGTATTTCAATTCTGAGTATAAAGTTTACTTTCATTTAAAAACTGCTTTCTGATTCATAGTTGGAAATCCAGCCACAAACTAATGAGACCAACATTTTCTATCACCCTGGAAAAATGGGAGGACCAATCCTCAACCTTGTATATGGTGACCCAGACTTTCATAGACACTTCAGCATAACACTTGCCATGTTTAAAAGCCACCTTTTCACACACACAATACATCTCTGGTTGTTCTTTGCCTCCAGAATGCAGCATCTTGGGCCTTCTCTGTGAGTTCTGTCATCTTCTGGGCCCTGAAAACACCCAGTTGATTTTCAGTGGGAAAACAACAGTATGTAGCTTCCTGACAACTCTTCACACAGAATCACACAAAAATTTGGAAGGAAGCTTTGAAGTTCACCTAGTACAACTTCCTGCTTTAAACAGGCTGATCTCAATCTTAAGATCAGGTTGCTCAGGGGCTTGTTCAGGCACGTTGTGAAAGTTTTCAGATATGGGGATTCCATAACCTCTTGGATGCCTTTTAGCACAATTATTTAAAACCAATGAAACTTTAAAAGTTTAAAATTGGCAAACAGAGGAAAACATTTTTGGAAGCTGTCCAGCAATAGATATAGCTCCTTCAGAAAAGGTAAGGACTATGATAATTTTTGAAACTGCAATTTAAGGAAGACATTTTATTCTCTGGTCTCTTATATGAACCCACAGCAAAAGGAATAGAGTGAAAGCAATCAAGCAAACAAGCAAGATAAGAGGAATTGAAAAAGAGCAGAACATAAACTGTATAACTTTCTTTTAAGGAGAATTGAAAATAAAATATGTTTTTTTAAATTAACTATTTTTTGGAAAATACAGATAAAACTGCAGTGAATATAAAAATTGCTGCAATGTATCCTTTTGCCATTGTAACCAGGAGAGCTGAGATATGTCAGTGAACAATGAGAATATAATGACTAAAAGCTTACTACATCATAGACAAGTTCTTAGTGGTGATTTCCACTCCAGATATGTCAAAGACCCAGATTTTATCCACCTGCTGTGTTGGTCTTTCCAGTTACATTGTTTCATTACTCAAATGAGAATAAAATAATTACTGATTCACTTGAGTATTCCTTTTGAATTTGTGCTGCTTCAGCCCTCTGATATCTTTCAAGTCCCAAGTAAATTATACAGATATCTGCCTGACAGCTACAGAATTCTTTTGGGATACACAGTCAAAGGAGGAAAGATTGATGAGGATTCAATTAACAGAGATTCATTAGGATGGCATCAGACATAATACCAACACCTTTTAATATGTTTCCAAGGATTTTCAAATATTGACATACAGTGATCTTAAACTTTGGCTTTAAAAGGGTATTCCACACCTTACCTTATTTGTTAGAAGAAAAATTAGAAAGTATTACAAGAAAAAAGAGATGGTAAAGATTTATGAACTGGTCATCAGATTGTTCCCTACTGCATATTTTCTAATCCTGTGCAAGATCTACCCTTAAGGGTCTCCGCAGACATCTGTATCTCCCTATTGGCAAGTATTTCTTGGTGTTAATTACAAATGGTCTTTTTTATTATTATTATTCTATTATTTACAACACTAAATAATAAATTTCTATACATTTTAACAGCCTTCAAATATTTGTAGAATAAAATGACCTACTTGGTCATCACCTACATCTTAAACTTAGTTCTTTTAATCTTTACTCAAAAGTAAATTTGTTTCTTCTGTTCATTCTAGTGATTTTATTATATCAGGACTTTCAGCTAAAAGAAGTTTTTGCTATTTTCCTGTTACTTACTCTAGACCAATAGTATTCATAATTATCATACTAACACATGACCAAAATCATAGAATCATAGAATCATTCCAGTTGGAAGAGATCTTTAAAATCATCAAGTCCAACCATAAAGGTTTACTGCCAAGTCCACCATTAAACCATCTCCCTAAGTGCCACATCTATGCATCTTTTAAATACCTCCAGAGATGCTGACTCAACCTCTTCCCTGGCAGCCTGTTCCAATGCTTTGCAACCCTTTCAGTGAAGAAATGATGTTACTGCTGTGTTTAACAATATAGATCCTCAGTTCCTCTATGTAGTGTCCTAGTATTTGGTAAGGTGACTGAATGTTCAGTTCATTAAAATGAATGGCTTCTTTGACACTGAAATAGGGGAACATTCCTTTAAGACAGCATTCTGAGGACCTCAATGAGACCAAATATAGTTACCAGTCTGTAGTTGGGTAACCTCAGGGTAAGATATTTGGAAAGGGGAAAAGGACTGCAGACGATCTGGGAGTACAATAGTCTTTAGAGAAACCTTGAAAATACTTCTGCTACTTAGATTGGTTTCCAAGCTGTCTCAATAGGAAACACAATAATTTCCTCTCCTGCTTTTTTGGGTTGGAGCCACTCATGATTCTGTAGAGTTGAAGAATGAGAGTACTTTTCAGTATGCTCTTCCTCATGTTATATTGTCCAAGCAAATCCCATTAAAAAAATATTTTTTAAAATATTTTTAAATTTTTAATATGTTTCCTATGCTTAATGTGGCATCAAAAAGATGAATTGTGATATTATGTAATACCGTAAAAAGGGCAATCTGGAAAAATTCTAACAGGAAATAATGTATATGAAATTATATAATGGTTTAGACCCAGCCAGGGTCTGAGCACCATGTGGCCCCTCACATGCTGTCCCCCAATGCTGTCCCCCAACCCCCAAAATGAAAAGGATAAGAGGGAGGGAAATACAAAGCCCTGTGGTGTGAGATAAGGAAAAACAGATACAAAACAGAAAAAAATAAGTAAAAAAGAATAAGTAATAACAATAACAGTAATGAAACAATATATAAAACTCTGAACCAGCTAAAAACCAGCCTGACCACTTGGCCCAGGCCCCACCTGGCCCTTACGTAGAATTATAGAATCATAGAATCATAGAATGTACTAGGTTGGAAAGGGCAACTAAAGGTCATTTAGTCCAACCCCCCCCTTCAATAAGCAGGGACATCTCTAACTAGGTCAGCTTGCTCAGAGCCCCATCAAGTCTGACCTTGAATGACTCCAGGGATGGGGCCTCCATCACCTCCCTGGGCACCCTGTTCCAATGATCCACCACCCTCATATTAAAGAACTTCTTCCTAATGTCTAACCTAAATCTACGCTTTTCTAGCTTAAAACCATTACCCCTTGTCCTGTCGCTACTGATCCCCGAGAACAGATCTCCTCCTGACCTCTTATAGGCCCCTTTCAGGTATTGGAATGTCACTATAATGTCTCTGTGGAGCCCTCTCTTCTCCAGGCTGAACAGCCCCAACTCTCTCAGCCTGCCTTCATAGGAGAGGTGCTCCAGCCCTCTAATCGTTTTTGTGGCCCTCCTCTGTACACACTCCCAACAGGTCCACATCCTTCTTGTGTTCGGGGGCACCTCACCTGGACACAGTACTCCAGGTGAGGTCTCACCAGGGCAGAGTAGAGGGGCAGAATCAACTCTCTCAATCTGCTGGCCACACTTCTTTTGATGCAGCCCAGGATGCAATTGGCCTTCTGGCCTGCAGTTGTACATTGGTGGCTCATGTCCAGCTTTTCATCTACTAGTACACCCAAGTCTTTTTCCACAGGGCTGCTCACTGGCGTGTCCTCTCCCAGCCTATATTGATAATGCTGGTTGCCCCAGCCCGGGCACAAGACCCTGCACTTGGCTTTGTTGAACCTCATGAGTTTCACCTGGGCCCAACTTTCCAATCTGTCCAGCTCCCTCTGGATGGCATCCTGTCTCTCTGGCATATCAGCTGCACCACCCAGCTTGGTGTCATCAGCAAACTTGCTGAGGATGCACTCAATGCCACTGTCAATATCATTAATGAAGATATTAAACAACCCTGGTCCCAGTATGGACCCCTGAGGGATGCCGCTTGTCACCCTTTTCCATCTGGACATCAAGGTGTTGACCACTACTCTCTGGATGCAACCATCCAGGTAATTCCTTATCTACTCAACAGTTCGCCCATTGAACCCGTAATTCTCCAACTTAGAGATATGGATGTTGTGGGGGACTGTGTCAAAGGTCTTGCAGAAGTCCAGATAGATGACATCCTGAGCTCTTTCCTTGTCCACTGATGGAGTCATTCCATTGTAGAAACACACTAAGTTGGTCGGGCAGGACTTGTCTCTATTAAATCCGTGTTGTACTGGGCATGACGTCAGTATGTTACCAAATAACCTATTGGCTGGTTCGGTTTTCTATCCTGGCTGTGGTCCCTTCCCAGCTTCTGGTGAAAATTAATCCTATCCTAGCCGAACCAGGACAAATGACCAGATTTTTTCAAGAGGTCGTTAGGTCATATATATCACAAAGGTTTTTAGAAAACAATACTCTGATATTTTCTAAATTAACTTGAGTTACCAGGCACAAACAGTTTTGTGGATAAACTTACAGCCCTAAAAAAAATTGATTATGATGTAATTGAACATACAAATACATTTCAAACCTCTGTTGTGATGAATGCATTCACAGTACTTATGTAATTCATAGTTTCTTGAGATATATACACTAGTGGTCTATATAACAGTTTCACATGTTCAAATATTTTTCATGTTAACGTCAACTAATGTTTCTGATGCTCAAGATATGGTGTGACTGTTTCTCTGTAAGTTAACATATTATTTGGATACAATTGCATAGTAATGCATTCTATAGAGTACTTGAAGTAAGAAAGGCAAAAGCCATCTACCCACACCCTATAACATCTGTAGATATATAACTAACTTGAGAAGAAAATCATTCATAGCATACCTTTTCTTTGGATATAAGGGAGTCCAGATTCATGTAAGTGGGAAATAAATCCTGTTTAAGTTTCATGAAGCTTTTATGTTAAACTATTGTATTGGACCTAGAGAAAGATTCATTGCACAAAATCTTGGAGTCTAATAATACAATTATATATTGTAGTACAAATCAGATAAAAGTAGGTCTAGTTGAAATGATTATGAAAGGAAGACCATTAGAGAATCTAAAACATAGAAAAAAAGTAAAATAATTTAAAAGGAGAATAAAATCTAAGAAAAAATCCCTAGACACCTTGTACTATGAGAGTTAACAGATAAGTTATTTTAATATAAAACCGTGTTTTAATGCTAAGCTTAAAAATTATCTCCTTAAAAAACATCCACACAAAAATTTATTCTACTAGTAATTTGAAATTGCTGAACAATTCTACCTGAAAACATTTAGAAAAACATAGATATGCAGAAAAAAACCCCACAAATGCAATTTGCCACAGTGAAATATTAAGATAAAGAAAACAAAGCCAGAGAAAGAGGAACAATTATGGAACTGAAAATCTATTTATATATAGGAATATAAGGCAAAACATCCATAAACATGGTAGCATTCAATGTGAGAAGGAACCACTCAACACAGTGAGAAACAATGAAAGCAATTTCTGCATTGGCCATGCTTCAATGAAATTCAAACCTTGATATGTAAATAAATGATTGAAACTTGAGAATAAATTTACATGAATAAAAATATAATAAAAAGCTCAACATTAAATTACTCAGCAAATTCAAATTAAAGTAAACTGTATTTCATAATGCCTTTGGTTCTATTAGAAAAATAAAAACAAAATTTGGAAATTATGTGCATTGTCAAACCTTTATATTCCCATTTTATCCCATTTTACTAGCTCATCTTCTCAGTGTTTACATTCCTAACCAACCTAGGCTATAAAAGGGTGATTCTTTCCTGCCACAATGACATGTTCACTATTCATTCAGTTTGATTCTGCTTTACATAAAATAAGAAAATTGCCAACATTTTTTTTGCACTCAGGCTTGAAAAATTAATTCTTAGCCATTATAATTTGAGACATTCTACGACACAGCCAGAGTGTTTGGGGGAATTAAAGCATTGCTGAACATATCACTCCAAAAAGAATAGACAGAATGGAAAGCAGAAGGAATCTTAGTGTCTTATGATGATGGTTTTCATAGGTCCAAGGACATTTTACCCTTGCAAAAGGGGTCCCTATTACTTTCCCTGAAGAAGCTCTACAAAGCCCCATAAAACACTAAGATAAGTGACCTTGCAACAAAATGTTCCTTAAGACCAAAGATTCAGATTTTTTAAAATGGAAAATTCTTAGCCTAGTAAATATCTATCCCACTGGTTCCTGGCAAAGCATTCTCTGTCTCTATCATTGTTTATAGGTGTTAGTCAACATGATATGAATTTAAATACGTTTCTTAAGCTAGTCTTGGTCAAATACCGTTACAGATACTGTCCTAAAAATAAGAATATTTTATACCCAGTGAATTAATTACCTGTGAGTAGTTTCTCACAAGTGTAATATTTTGTTCCTTTGACTGCAGCTCACTAGTTTGGTTTATTATGTTTGATACAAAAGAAATATTCAAATTAATTTTGGTTCCACTGGGAACAAGTCAAAAAAGATCATGAAGAAAGAGTCTGTATCAATAGGAAAACCTGGCCAAACACAGATTTTCAGGCCATGTGAAATATATTTTCAGTAAACACACTGCTCATAGACACACTCCTGAACAAAAGGAGCAATCCTTCTGGATTGTTATGGGATCATACAGGAATCCTACAGGATTTTTCTCTATCAATGAAGGAACAGGGTAAGACCCAAGGTTCTCCTTCCTGCTTCTTTTGGGTCCTTCCATTTCTCCCCACCTTACTTTTGTGTAACCTCACCATCACACAACTATTCTTAATATATATATTTTTTTGAAAGGACTGGTGAGACAGGGTGCATTAGTTGTAAAAACAGAGAGATAGAAAAAAATCCATTTTGTAGCTCTGCTAATATACACAGATAAGTTCTTACAGCTTCAGAAAAGTTTACATAGATTATTTCAGTCAAAGACTATTAATCTGATTTCATAAGAAGGCAATTGAATCAGCGCTACCTCCATTAGTGATATTACTAAAAACCTCTTGGCATTCCCCAAAAGAATCACTTCATTATGTTAAAAGGAACATATCTTCTTTATTTTGTTTGAAGAAAGTTGACTAGAAAGAAGTGAGACTAGAAAGAAATGTCCATAGAAACTGGTCAGAAAATCTGTTTATTATTTTTCAGCAAGTAATTGATGATGCAGGAGAGAATTTATATGTCCTTGTAATAGTTACAGTATCGTCCATTCACTTTTGAACATTTGTTTTCTGTTTACTACTATAGGCCATATCCCCTGTAATTTCACCCAAATGCCATGTGGCCATAAATGAGACATAGGCAAAAAAAAATGACATGGAAATAAAGTTATGCGACTAGCTCAAATGTGGGTAGCTCAAATGTTTTCTACATAGATTTGGCATAATTATCAGTGGTTTGTGGCTTTAAAAGGTGATATTTCTTACTAAAAAAGTCATAAAGAGAATCTTATCAAGGAAGATATATTGAGATTTGGTCATGTTGACCCTATCATACAGGGTGTATTTTCAGAGAGTTTTTCAGAAAATAATGTCAGAATTTCCACATAATATCTCCAATGAGATTTTTCTTACATAATCACTAAACAACTACAAATTTTAAAGAGTATGTAGACTTATATACTTTAACAAAAGCCTTCGCTGATGTACAAAATCCCATTAATTTCATATTCGTGGATGCCATGTCATAAATAATCAAATGTCCTAAAGTAATAGAATAAAGATACCTGCAACCTTAAGTGCCCCACACTGGAATCCGCAAACTAAATGGTTTTTAATAAAATCTGCATAGTCTAAAAATATAAAAAATTAATAAACCATGGAATTAAGTTAGAAATTAATTTTAAAAACCCCACAATGTAGAAAAATCTTTTGAACTAAAACAATATCTACACAAAAAGCCTTCAACTTTCACCAAAGCATATGAAAGAACTATTTTAAAAGAGGCAGGATATCAACTTAAGGCTTATGAAAAGTAGAATTCAACCATGTTTTGCTCAAGTTTTGATGAGACAGAGCCAAATAAAGAAAAATAATAAAATTAAAAAAAAAATAAAAATTCAACATAGACTTTTAGAGGATCACAGAATCATTAAGGTTGGAAAAGACCTCTAAGATCATGAAGACTAGCCATGACCCAACACTACCATAACCACTAGGTCATATCCTGAAGTGCCGTGTCTATGCATTTTTTGGGCACCTCTAGGGATGGTGACTCCACCACTTCCCTGGGCAGCCTGTTCCAATGCTTGACCACTCCTTCAGTAAGGAAATTTTTCCTAATATTCAATCCTGTATGGAGAGTCAGTTATTTTCCTAGACAACACCTTATTTGCTGTGTCGCGGTCGGGGGCGCAGACGTTTGACTTACTTCTCAAGGGAGAAAGATTGAGGGTAAAGTTGAATACCTCCCCGCCAGGCTTATGGGCAAATACGGAGACTGATGAGTATTTAATAAATATATTTATAATAATAATAATAAAAAATGTATCTATTCATTAGAAAACACTATCATACATTATATACACTATATTTACCCACTCATTCTCTCACCGCAAGGAGAATTAGGAAATCTCAGGGAAGGAGGAGGACAGGGCAAATAAGAACCTAGTAGTATTAAAAATATAACCTATATGTGGGTGTTGGGGTGTGTGTGTGTGATGTAAATCACCCCCTCTTCTCGATGTCATTGGATATTTTGTTGAGGCATGCGAGGCCCGCGAGGCCCGGTTTAGTTGAGCTTTACTGATGAGGCGGTGCCCTTTGTCGCTCGGCTTAGCTCGGCTCCAATGACGCAGCACTTTGTGCTGATGGCGGCTTCTCCCTCCTCCCAACCACGTGACTTCTCAGCAGTGGAAGGAATTCAAAGTTTTAAGGTAGTGGGAGTCTTGCCACAGCAGTTCCACCCCCCCGCCCTTTCTGCACCCGGTGGCCGCATAGTAACCCGCAGAGATAGGAATTGTTTACGGAGTCTTCTAAGAATTCCTGGAATGTGATTCTTCTGGCAGCAACAGGGGGGGAAGGGCAGGCCCAGTGGTTCTCCGATGATGTGGTCTCCATGTCGCCCAGGAGGAAAAGAGGAAGTTTTGTTTTTCTTGCAGATTTTTATAGTCGGTGTCGCACGACTTCCTACTTCTGGTTTCCTGGAGGATTTTTTGTAAGTAATTCTGGGAAATGTAGTTCTTTGTTTGCTGTTTTAATAAGGCAAAAGTTTTTAATATGTGGGTCAGTTCACCACATGCTGAAAGGTCATATAAATGTAGACTATTTTTAATCACCACCTAAATACTGTAGTAAAATGATGACGTTGTGATAGCTCTTGCCAGAGACCAGCAAATGATCCAGAGGGGAACAAGTCAGGAGCTGGGGTGTCCACTCAAGAGCAAAAGGAGACAAGGGACAGATAAGCTATCTGCAACATAGCTATGATGCTCATCCATAACACAAGGCTGGAGGATGGCCCTCTAGGTACTGATAGTGCCCTCAGGACCCTGGCACAAATATTCCAGAAAGCAAAATAATATAAAGGTAAAATGACATGTTGTTCTATAGGAATACACACATAGTGAGCAACCCTAAACTGAAGAAAAATAGAGATGGCCATATTCATTAGGTCCTCATAAAATCTCTGTGCTATTCTTGAGAATTTCCTCACAGATTAATACTGCCTAATCCAGGTAACACTGCTGAATTCATCTCTTCAAGCCACTCCTTTTCCTAACAAGAGCCTCGATCAGAACCTCTAAAACATTATTTCTATTGCATTGTTTTTAACTGATGCAACTGCTATCCTGAATCCACAAAAAAATATCTTTACTGACCATTTGAAACATATGCCCAAGTAATCTTTTGACTTGTGTTTTACAATGTCATCTATTCTTTCTTGTGCACTTTTTATTACCAAGAATCTGCATGGAGAGGGAAGAAAGGAGAAGGAGGTGAGTGAGCACATGAAGGATATAAAAAATGTAGAAATGGTGAAGCATTAATACTACAAGGACGAATAAAGATGATACTCATGTGTCCATGAAATGGTACCTATCATCTCACATTTATGTTTTCCACATATAAGAAAAAAAACAAGAGATGAAGAAGAACAAGGTCATTAAACAAGGTCATACAAAATCAAGTGTGTGTCACTTACTTTTCTCTTCATATTTTGGAGTACAAGCACTCCCCATTCTTCTTTGCTATCAATTAGTAACTGCAGCTTGCATTTTGAAACTATCAAGTTTTTAGATTACATCCACCTTTTAATTAGCTACCATCAAAAAAAAAAATTTAGAGGACAAAATGCAATATGTATCACTCAGGAAACGGAAATATTTACTGTTCTTCAGGACTCAAATTTCTCTTCTGATGGGTAGATTTTTCTAAATGGAAGTTGTATTAATTTCAAAGGAGTAGCATCAGCGAATTCATAATATTCATTCAGCTTTTGAGAGGGCTGAAGTAGCAATGTATTCCTACAAATGATGCTGAGTTAGGTCTCAAATTCTAGAATAGTAAATGAAGTGTTATATTTGCAGATTAAGTTTCAGCTCTTAAGGAGAGGTCATTTATGTCTATGCAGACATATAATTTAAAATGTCTTGCACAGACATATAGTTTAAAATGTAACATTGTTGTCAAATTTGATACATTAAGACACCTTTTTAACACTACCAAAAAATTCCATTTCATATCTCTCTTGATAATCTAATGCATTTATGAAGACACTTTTAAATTTGGATCTGGAGGAATCTGTCCAAAATATGACCCAATAATAACTTGCAAATCATTACAATTCACAGAATTGGAAATAGAAACTTCCAGTGGAGCACCATTGTTCAGATTCTGCTCTCCTTGATCACTACGATAAACTTCAGAAGCACATTGTTTTTATATATCTTAAGCATATCAAGCCTCAGCATTGAGTGTTGGTTTTTTTAAGGAAAAATTAGAATCATTCTGTAAATACTTTTTTTAATTTAATAGAAGAAATTGTTCTAAAGAATGTTTAAGATTTTAAAGCATGCTGTTAAAATGTTAATAGATTGACTTATTGACCTAATTTTTAACCAAAAAAATCTTTACAAGAAAGCAGTGCAGAAAAATTGTTCAGCAATCTGTGATATCTTTTTCTTTCCAAACATTTATGGGAGTAATTAATAAGGAACACATAGTACAAAGGTATAACAGTATGAGTGTCCTCAATTTTATTTTAGAGGTTTCTTTGTTAAAAAACAACATGCCAGGTAACTCAATCAATTGAAAAATGTATTAATTTTAACAAAAATCTAGGGTTTTTTTTCATTTTGTATTTTATATGTATATAGGTATTTATTTCAAATAAATTACTTTTAATATGGACAAATCATAAGCAGTAGAAGTTGGTAGAACTTTAGAGTTCAGAGAAAATTCACCAAAAAATGTTTAGATCTTAATGGAAATCTACCACATTCCAATAGCTAATGATGAGGTACACTGTCAAAGAGACTTTTGAAAAATATTTCCTTTTACATATGTATATATGTATGTATACATATAAGCATACATATGTTTGTGCATGTATTTAAAGTGAATTATATTGTATTTTCAGTTTGATTTTTTGTTCAAAGAACTTATACATATATTTCCTTTACTGTCACTCATGTTAACATATTTGATGAGATGAAATGTAAATCTAACATTCTAAGGTCTTATAGACTCAAACTGAAAAAAAAAAATAAATTGTAATAGGGGTCTACATTTTTTATGGTTACATAAGGTGTCATTTAACCTTCAAACCTGTCAGCTGTTCTCACGGAAATGTCACCTATATTGTAAGTTCGGAAGGTCTCCCAGTGTGGCTTTTGCTGAAATTATATTAACATAAGATGTATTTTATAAGGACATTTATATTTTTTGGACAAGGAAAGGTGACTTGGCCCAGCAAGTCTTTACCCTTTAAATTTCGCTCTATCTCCCATCACCAGTTTAACATTAATTAGGTAAAATTCTTGCTAAATCTTTGCAAAATATTTGACTTGAACTTAAAGCATACGAAACTGCTCTTTTGTGAAGTCTGAAAACTTCCATTAAATTTATATTTTAGAAGTGTTAAGATGTGTGAATCAGATAATTTTTCCCTCAGTGACCACATTTTTTTCTCTCTCATTTATTTCTTTGTGGATTTCTTGGATATTTTTGATACATGAAATGAAATGGCCATACTCGTGAATAGCATTTTTTTGCAACTATGTAGCTATGCTGTGGTAGTTTAGTAAAGCTGTGGCAGGGCTTGGTCTGTGCAGGCACGCGAGCCACGCGGCTGCCATGTGGTTGCTGCCAGTGCCCCCTGCTGTGGACAGAGAAGAGTTTCAAAATGCCTTTTTGAGTTGAGATAAGGAGGGTTTAATACAGTGACGCATAAGAAAGAATCAAAGTAACAACAGCAATAACAACAGTAAAAGAGGAATCTACAAATAAGCAATACCACATAGACAAAGAGATGCTCTGAGCAGATCGATTGCAGACCGCGAGTCACCCCCCTCACCCATCCCCCGAACCAGAACTGGCCCCAGGGCAGGATGTCAGCGTGGTATAGAATAGCCTGGCTGCACTAAATTAACCCTGTCCTGTCCAAACCAGGACATATGCCTACAGCACTTAAGGCATTATTGGAGAACTTTTTCACTTACCTGTTTAATATGAGCTCAAGATTTTAAATAAAATAAATTTGCCATTGTTAAGAAAAAAGCTCAATCAAGAGTTGGTGAATCAGGTTGTTGCTCAGTCAAAAATGTAACTTGCTTGTTACTGTGTGGCGGTAAGCAAGATCAAGAACTCAGATTGTGCTACACATTTGGAGCAATCATTGGAGACTTTATTGCAGCATATCAGTATTTAAAGGATGCTTATAGATAAACTTATTATCAAGGTCTGTAGTGGCAGGAAAAGGGGCAACAGTTTTAAACTGAAAGAGGGTAAATTTAGCTTAGATATAAGGAAGAAATATTTTTGAGGCTGGTGAGACACTGGAACAAGTTGCCCAAGGAAGCTATGGAAATCCCATTATTTGAAGTGTTTAAGGTCACGTGGATGAGGCTTTTATCATGTTGGTCTAAGTGGAAGATGTCCCTGTCCATGGAAGGGGATGAAAATAGATGATCTTCAAAGGTCACTTCCAACCCATACCTTTCTATGATTTTATGATTCAGATGAGCTTCCTCGTTCCTAGCAATTTGTTCATACAAAAAAACCACACATAGATGGGTGGGTGGGTTTTCAGGGTTTAGTTATTGAGACTTTTCTCTACAGTGTTCACATACAGATTTATCCAAATATCCTGTATAGTTTCAGAAAGAACTGAAAGAAATTGCTTCTGTCAGAGCAATATAGAACTCTGAATAGAGCCTTTTCCACCTCCTGTCCTCCATCAGAGACTCACTTCTAATAACTTGAAAACTGAAGACTTTCCTTCTGCAAAGGGAATTCCTTCAGGCAACTATCTGGGGACTTCTTAGAGCTAACAAACAGTAGGTTGCTGAAGCAGAACAAACCTTTGAATTTTGTCATCAACTGTGTATAGGAAACAAACCCTCACTGAGCTGTGCCATAAACTCAGTCTTTGAAACTCAGTAACCTTCATTTTATGTGTGTTTTCACTGCTTCAGCTTTCCCATGTGTTTCTGTGTAGCATCATTATGTGGTTGGTGAAGACTTTCTGCATAGCTGCAGATAAAGGCTTACAATGCAGAAATAGGTTTAACAAGATTTTTACACATGCGGAAAACTTTATGTTTTTCTGTTTAATCTTGATACTGTATTGATGTATGTTATGTATTTATTTTTAACCACATTCTTATACTTCTGGGAACACAATGAGAGATGAATTTTCATGTAATTCCAGTCCTGTACTTTTTAATTTTCTATAGTCAATCCTGATGCTTATGACAAGATTGAGTAGATGTAGGGACCTTTTTAGATTTAGCCCTGTATTTGGAGCTACTGTTTATGTGGATGAAAATAAATCCTTTTATTCTTTGGCAGAAATTAGTTTCATGCAGTCATCCTTGCATTGCCTTGCCTTGCCTTGCCTTGCCTTGCCTTGCCTTCTTTTCCCTTCCCTTCCCTCTCATTAGACATGTCTTCTGTCAAACACTTTCTTTCTCCTGAATCTTTTACTATTAATCCTGTTGTCTTGGCTTCTAAACACTGATGTCCTGCTGGGCCATCAGCAACACTTACATCCTATATTTTGTACATATGCTTGAAAAGTATATTTTGAGTGAAGGAGAAATTTACCACAAATATCTCATTATATGGTAAGCGAAACTCAAGTGAAAAATTTTGATTAAAACATTTAAAATTTATTTTCCAACTATCTTTAACCCAATTCTAATATTTCCTCATAATTTTTGCAAAATAATTTCACACCCACAAAAATGCACTTTAGTACACAAGGAGGTTATTGATAATCCACATCACTTGACAAGGCATGAATCATAAAATTACACTCTTTTTCCCTTCTGGAACATGATGTCTGCATACAAACTGAACGCTAGAAATGATCCATGGTTGATGCCTTTGATCCTTGAACTATACTCAGGCACTGTATCAGAGAATATTAGTTGTCCTCAGTTGAAAGCCTTCCAGAGGCATTATTAGGAACAGAATGGACAACGATGCGTCAGTGGTCAGGTTCGTGTCCTGGTATTATTTTACTCAGGCAGGTGTGCAGTTTGAATCCAGACACTGACTTTTGGTGTAATATTTTATAAGCAGTGAAAATAATCAATAATAGAAGAATAAACAATAATTTGTTAGAATATTAAAACAAGAATATTAGAACAAGCAAACATGTTCAGTTTAATGTTTTACATGTTCCTCTTGTCATTTTTTTTTAAAAACAGACATCTTAACTTTCAGTATTTGCTCAAAAGAATTGGAGATAAAATTCTTCTTATTTCAAGTAATATTACACAATGATGTGATAACCAATGTGCAAAAATAATGTTGTTTTGTTCCAGAATATTAGGCATTTTTGAACCTACTTGTTTTCACCTTGGTATAACCAATGAAACCAAGAAATTTGAAAAAGGAGTTCAACCTTTTTCCTGCTGATGAGACACAATATTCTGACGTCTTGCCTCATATCATTATAATTATCTCAAGGAGGGACTCTGACTCTGACCAATAAGCTACTGGGCTGTTGCCCCTCCAGCGGCCAAAGGTGCAGATCAGTGCTTTTATCCCAATGGAATATCAAGAAGAATTTCAAAGATAAAAACTCATCCAACCACATCCTGTTCTAATCTTTCATAAATAGCTGCTAATCACTCTTTCTTAGTCCTGCCTCTCAAACAGCTGGGTAGTTTCTTTTGAAACTCCTTTTGAAAGAATTGTGAGCTTTCTTTGGCCAGGCATCAGCTGAGAGCTGGATGATCTTTGAAAGTTCCCCGGACACCGGTTTGTGATCTCACTAGCATGAGCAGCAGCTTTTCTTGTGAGGGCATCTGAAGACAGGAATAATGTTTATTTGTAGTAATCAAGTAATACTACTACAAGGACAAATTTAGGTTGGGAAAAAAAAAAACCACAAGTATTTCAGATTATTTGCTGAAATCAAGACCAAATTTACCTTTAAGCCTAAACACGCAATTTGTTCTACATGACAAAAGACTGGAGGAGGGGGAAGTGTTGACAGAAAGATTTGTTTTGCTTAGCTGACACTGAAGCAAATTTTGAAGTGACGGTAAATACTTCAAAACCCTTTATTATTAATCCTCCCCACAAATAAATATATATTCTAAATTGTTGTTAACATTTGTTACTTTTGAGCCCCTCCACCATTTTCTTAGAAACAATATTAACTGTTGACTATATATAAACTGAACAAGAACAAGCAGGCACCACTAATTATTTCTGCATTTTATTTCTGAATTTTTGTTTTCAAGATATCATTGGAATTTTAAAGTAACAGGCAATTAAAGCACTTAATTTTTTCATAGATAAAGCACCCTATAAATGATATAAAAAATTATCTGTGTCCATATACTTTCTCTAAAATAGTGTAAAGAGGAAATGAGTTTTAAGTGATACATTTTTTCCATGAAAGAAATACGTCTTTTATCAGGTAGGAACCACCAATATCACAATTCCTATTAGAAAATCTCAGTCCCCCTCTAGCCTTTTCTACCCCAGCATTCATCTACTTCCTGAGCTAAGCTAGCTATGTGGTGGGACACCAAAGTATATTGTCATCTGAAGTACCTTCATAACACTCCAAGGCACTAACAAATTAGTTCAAAATATTGTAAATATCTGTTTATGTATTCCTTTGGGTCTGTCCTCAATTTTAGAATGAAAATTGTTTCTACTGAAGAGAAAAATTCCCCCAGTCTTCCTTGGAAGGATTTGGTTTTGTTTCTCTGTGCATAAGAGAAAAGTGTATATAGCATGGTATTTATGGTGAAGTTGTTACTGAAATCAGGAGTAAAACTCTTTAACGCCAATGTAGAATTAAAGAGAAGGCGTTCTTTATTACTGTGCTGGATCCATGGGGGATAGTTCCACCTAACGTGTGTGCCATGCATGGCACCAGACACAGCTTATGTCACTGTTACATACATATGCATCAAATTTCCTGGAAAGGTTATACACATTAATTCTATATCATGGAACTAATTATCATAGTTGTATAGTCATTAAGCAGGTGGCCTGGGTCTCTGAGGGGCTTCCCTGAGAGTTATCAGTGGTCTTTGGTGGCTTCTAGTGGTCTCTGAAGAGGTATCTCTTAGTGTCCTTTCCATGAATTCTGGGCCTCCTTTTCCATAGATGGTCTTGTCTTAGCCCATCTTTTTGTAGAGTGTTTAAGTCCCTTCCTGAGGCCCCTTACAACACTCCTAGGATGTATATTCCTCCAGGAGGTGTCAGTCATTGTTGTTGTCTTAGGATAGTTACCCTTTCCTGGGGCCTGTTGTAACAAAGTTAGTTCTCTTTCTAAGTCTGTTTTTCAACAGTCACTTCCACATGTTCATTCAGCTTTCTTCCTTTGAGAAAAATTTTAAAATTAGAAAACATATCTACTATTACTGCATTTTTTTAGAAAATATACTTGAAATTTACCTTTAAATTCCACATTAATAAATCTGAATCAAAATAGTGCCATATAATTAAATTTACCCTACAAAATTCATCTTGTTTGGTTTTATTTTTCAGGCTTTTTGAGGACATGATTTTTAACAGTTTGAAATTATTATTAAGTGCAGAGAAGGCTCTTTGGACAATTTTATTTACTACTATAGCTAAATGACTGGCTTGGCTGAGGTATCAACCAAAAAAGCATGCCTTGTCCCTCATGAAGTTTAGCTAACAATGTGTATTCCATTGACATCTTTTAAGCAAAATCTTCACCTGTCTCTCTATTGTTCAGTATTTTGTAAAACTTTCCAGATTTCAAATGCCCATGACAATAAAACAAAATCCACTGCTAATACCTTTCATAGGTATCTTTTGTACCTTTTAAAAGATACATGCAATGTGTGTGCAGAATAATAATAATAATATGGCAGTGATTTGAGTAGCTGACAGAGGGTATCCATTTGCAAAGTTCATAATGAATTGGCTTAGATTATTTAATTGTTCTTCTTATTTTTCTGATTACTTCATGGTTGGAAAATTGCAATAATAAATAATAACTCTGTCTTGATCTGTATTTTTCACCTGTTCCCTTTTCTGTGTGCATAACCAGAGTACAGCACTTTTAATAAATCAAGACACAATCGGAGTGAATTATTTCTAATTTTTTGAGCTTTTTCTAGTCTGCAGAGAAAGCAGATGGCTAACAGTTATGGTCCTATGGTCTGCTTTTGGCTATTCATTGGTGCAGGAGAGAGAAAGAAAGTACTAGCAGCTAGGATCCCCGAAGCAAAAAGCGCTTCTAGGAGAGTGAGTCACAGCACCTGAGGGAGGCAAGCAGAGCGCTCATCATCTCTCTCATTTATTACCTGAGAGAGGCTGATGGCAGATGGAGTGAGAGAACATAGCTCTCCTGTAGGGCAAGATAAGGAAGCAGGATCATTGATTGTTATGTACAAAAGCACAATAAGGACAGTGGAAAAACTGCTTGGAATCAAAATAAAGAAATGCATAAAAAAAACAACAACAATGCCCACAAAAAGGCCATCACAGACTTGCGCAACTTCAACATTTCTGCTCTTTTGTCTCATAATAGGATGATGTCACAGTTCTAACCCTACAAACATAATGCTTATGAAATATAGCTTGTGGTTTTAGCTGTCTATGAATACATCACCAGCTCACCCACCACAACTTTAACATTGCGCTCCCATTAGATTCCAGGGTGTTAAAGAAAAACAGGTGTTCAACAATCTGTGGCATATGGAGTTTCTACTCTGGCTTTAATTTACTTCTGTTCCCTTCTCCGTAAATTGCATTGTGATATACATTATCTGGTTTCCCTTTGATTAAATATCAAACAGTTACAAAAAAAAGTTCTTTTTTCTTGTCCTTTTTTTTTCTGTATCTTTTTCTTTTCCTTTTTTTTGTTTTCTTTTTCTTTTCCTTTTCCTTGCAATTTTATAGGTGTGTTGAATAAAAATAAGTAATGCCACAACCAAAGCAAAACAGGAAGGAAAGATGCCTCTATGCAAGCTATGAGATTTTACAAGGGATAGCACTTTTATTCAGAATCAGAATATATGGAGTAACGCATATTGGACTAAAATAGGTTTCCTCCCTTGACTATTCTGAGCTAGTCAGCTCAAAAGGTTTTATCCAGCATTAACATTTGGTGTGTGAATGCTCTCTTACAGCTTTTTCTTTATCTTGAGAAAAAGAAGTCTTCATATACGGGAAAATGCACATTTTGGAAAGCCCACTGGAACACATAGAACAAGCAGAATTTTCA
This sequence comes from Eurystomus gularis, assembly GCA_013400335.1. Classification (NCBI taxonomy): domain Eukaryota; kingdom Metazoa; phylum Chordata; class Aves; order Coraciiformes; family Coraciidae; genus Eurystomus; species Eurystomus gularis. The sequence continues at coordinate 21,106 of VZZY01001679.1, forward strand.
TCAATATATTAAGAAAGATATTTCATCCCCTTTTGGTATTTTTTCCTTAGTAACAGAGTAAAACTTGTACAAGGAAAGGACACGTGAAATTCCATTTGTGTAAATAAACTATGCAGAGTATTCTAGGGGGGGTAAAACACATTGCAATTTGAGAGGGATGTTCCCATTTCACTTTGTGTCAGTGCTAAGCAAAACCACTTAAGAACTTAAATGTTGCATGTTTCTACAGACTATGAAATGAATCTGCAGAACTTGATGGAATGAGACTAGTTAGGGACGTAACTGGTATTCCACTTGTTGTCCTAGTTTTCAGCACCTCTGTCATTGTTTAAAGAACAAACATAACCTATTCTGTCTGACCTGCAAATCCTTTTGCCTGGTTTGAAACTACAAAAGATGAATATTTTGAAAGTTCAAAGTAAATCAGTCAAGATGCTTTCAGCTTATAGGGTAGTGAAAATGTAACATGTTTCTGCTTTAATTTACACATTCATTATGTTAATTCTTTGAAGTTATTTTGGGAGGAATGTGTTAGCAACCTTCACTGGAACATACTCAGTTTCATGTGTGCGTGTAACGTGTTCCTGCATATTTGTTCAGGAAAAAATAAGTTGTATATGGTTTAAAATAAATTTGTCCTTGTTTGGCAAACTGAATTTTTCTCATAGCTTTATGGATTTTGTTATTGAATTGTAGTGAGATTACTGATTTTGGACAACTAAGTATTATTACTGCACAAGTCTCTCCAAAGTGTCTCACTGTAATATATATATAGATATATACACTATAGCTGACATCAAGGACAACTATCAATTCTTATTTTAGGTTGTATGCCCCTTTCCTCTTTTGCATTGTTGCTGATGCCAGATTGGTGGAATGATAGGCTAAACTGGCACTAAGAAATTAAACATGACTGTATTTACTATCTGGTGTTGGAGCTGCATTATTAAACTCTCTCACATCCCACAACTGGGAAGCCACTTCAAAACTACCTGTTGTTAATAGTTTTTGTGCAATATTAACCCCTCAAAGCATGATCAGGCACTATCTGGAGAGCACTAGTTGGCCCTGACCAAACTGTGCTAAGTGTGGCAGCAATTTAATAACACAGTTAGCTGTCTTCCAGTGCCTTCAGATGGTCCCTGACCTGGTTAAATAAACTAGTATGGGTGTAACCTGTATGCAATCCTCCTCCCAGGAGCCATGAGAAAGTGCATAAACCACAGCCATTCAAGGTAAGAAAGGTAAAAATTCAGACAGAGAGAAGCCTGTTGAGACTGGATATTTAGAAGCTCAAGGATTCAGGATAGAAAATACTGACATGGAAAAGTATAAATTCCTAAGGAAAAAAAAGCTATAACAAACAAATAATTGGAAAATAACAACTCATCAGAAGTAAAAGGAGCAGTGCAGTTCAAAAAGTAACAGCAGCCAAATCATCTGCTTGATGAGTGCCTCGCCAACAAAGATTTACTAGATGTCCTACCATAGATGATAAGTATATTAGTGCTTAACCTGTTAATCTCTACTATTGATCATGTGTGTTAGTTAATAAATAATTGTTTTGGTCTTTAAAATTGCATACATCTTACTTGTACAGCCTTTGGGTCCAAAGTAAAAGTTATATATAAAAAAAAACCTCAGAAAGGCAAAGTTGCAAGAATATATGAAAAGACAAATAATCATATCAAATAATTTGATAATATTCACTAAAAACAATCTCTTTGTCTCTAACAAATATTTTTGTTCTGTTATAAAAAGTACACAATAAAGTAAAACAGATATCCTATATTTCAAGTTAATTAATGTGGCTTTAATTAATTAAAATCTGTGGCCCTGATCTTGTGGAGAACCTAATTTTACATGACTACCTGACAGTAAAGGATTCATTGCAAGATTAGTATTATATTAGAATAGCATTAACTGGACTACAGCACTAAGAAAAGTTTGTTTTATTAACCTGTCCTCATTCGGGGTTTCTTTTTTTACCTTAACTGTTTATGAGTGAGAACAATGCTGTGGGGAACCAGGTAACATTTCAAGAAATATCTAAAACAAACAGAAGAAAGAACCGAAATAGGCATGCACAGATTCTGATGATGCCCTCATATTCGTCTCTGCTCCCCTTCCTAATTATCAGCTCTTCTGTATTTTCCTGGTTTTGAATCTCATGGTCAGTATGGCCAAAAATATTTGAGTTAGCAGCAGATAAGCAAATTTGAAAAATGTGCTTAACTTACTTTCTTAATTCTGCTTGCAAGTTCTATTATTTTGGCTTGTACAGCTCTTGTCTAATTAGATAGTGGTGATTTAATACAGAGGGCATCTGTTGCTTTGTGTTTATGCATACCTTTACAGCTTCTTGGTAGACATCTATGGAGGTAGGATATATTAAAAAAAGGATAAAATAATAATATAAATTTTTACAAAATAGAACAAACCCACAAAATCTTCTTGAATTAGCTTTTATTTTTTAGGTACAAAACTTCACATCCATGAAGGTCTGTTCAAATATTTCCTTTCTGTTTTCAGAGTCCAGACACTTTTCTGTCCATCGGTGTATTTTAACACAAATGCTCTACAATGATGAACATATGAAGGGGAAAGTATGCAAGGCATTTACAGTATTTTACAGCTGTTTGACTTAGTATAATAAACTTTTATATAAGTATATAAGGCTGCCTTTATAGTGGCCTTCCAATACACGCATAAGAAGGGACTCTTTATCAAGGAGTGTAGTGACAGGACAAGAGGTAATGGTTTCAAACTGAAAGAGGGCAGATTTAGATTAAATTTTAGGAAGAAGTTCTTTACTGTGAGGATGGTGAGGCACAGGAACAGGCTGCCCAGAGAAGTTTTGGATGCCAAGTCCCAGGAAGCATTCAAGGTTCAGGATGGGGCTTTGAGCAACCTGATTTAGTGAAAGGTGTTCATGCCCATGGCAGGGGAGTGGGAATTAGATGATCCTTAAGGTCTCTTCCAGCCCAAACTGTTCTATGATTCTGTGATAATCTAAATTAATAAATAAATATGGATTTTATGACAGGACTGTCATCTTTTGATCTTCCTGCCATAGTTGTGAATAATAAATAAAGCATTAAAAAAATTGACATTTAAATAGAAATACTTATCTTTTACCTGATAAAAAGTTTTAAATGCACAGCTTGATATTACTTCCTAGTGAGTTCTACCTGCTTTACACTTAGCTTGCAGTTTGTGTATTCTCTTGCCAGGTTTTTTTATTCTTTAAGCAAGGAAATAGGAAAGTACAGTGTAAACATGTTCAGGAAAGCCATAGTCATTTTCATCCCAGTGGAGCTATGTATGCCCAGATTTCAAACCTTTCTGTTTCTTCATAGTCAGGAACCGTACTAGGCTGGGCAAGCTTGTACAATGATCTTTAGTTTACAACTGGAATATGCTAACTTTAGCTAATTTTTAACTACAGTGATATGTTTTGCTTCTGCTTCCCATTCACAAGCAGCTATTCTCATTCCTCTGCTTCCCACTTCCCCTTGGACATCTGCTAGCTCATTCTTTCCAGTATTCATCTGTCACTTCAAAAAACTGTTGAAAGATTACTCAAGTTGTGTAAAAACAAAGCATCTGTGGATGCTTAAATTAATGTTATGAGACCTCTGCAAATTAGCTGTAATATACCTACCTATGGCCTTGAGAATGGCATTGAGAATTAAACTTTACAAAGAAAGATTGGTTAAAAATTTTGTTGCTTGCACCATCTGCCTTCCTTTTCAGTTTCAGTCTACACTACTCTTCCCCCTCTCCTTCCCATATGGGCTGCCTCCATCATCAAAGCTCGTCATTTGAACTATGTCAATAGTTCGTTCAGCGGCATTAGCTGAAGAATGACAGTCGAATACCAATTACTACACAACAGTGTGCTAAAATATTTGGCAGCTCCTTCTAGGGTACTGACAATAACAGCAATAGTTTGATGCATGCTTATAATTCCTCTGTTTAAATACAGACCAACTGAGACATAAACAGACCTTGAGTTACAAATTGATCATGACAATTTGTTAGCTCAGAGCTTTGTTTTTTAACCTAGCTACACACACCCTGAACAATGTATTGTATTCCCTTTCTAAAGCTTCTTTATAAAGCTAAAAAAGCTATACCAAGTACCTAAAATAATTGAAATAAATGGTTTAGATACTGAGTAAGTTCTTGCTGTGTCATGTATTTTATAGCATAAAACTTTTTATTTATTTATACATAACTAAAGTTCCTAATAATGTGCATGTCAAAAGAAGCAGGAACAAATTGGAAGAGCAACCAAGAACCTCTGGAGTCTATACAGTTGGAGAGTAGTAGTAAGATTCCTAGATGAATAAATTATTATTTTATTGGTGTATTTTATATATCTGCTAGTTTATTTATTTTAATGCATTACTAACCAGGTTTGTTTGAATATGTGTTCATGTAAGACTTTAATACATTTTCCATATGCAAGGACTCCTCTAAATAGATAGCTTTCACTTTTAAAGAATCAAGCTTGTTGTTTCTTAATACATAAGAAACAAACAAATAAATGAATATGTAATAAAAGTACAGTATTATGCACAAAGTGTTGTGAGGTTCAATAAAAATAAACCAGGTTTCTAGAACTAAGAATTATATCATAAACAGTTAACCATTTAGATCCTTTTTCTTGATCATTGAAGTACTCTTCATTAGTCATTAGCCACTGTTTCTTTTAAGTCTTTCATTTTACAATGCATTAGTTCTTATGTATGATTCAAACTAAATTACAGCAGTTCCATTCATAGTTTCATCAAATTAAAGAAAAAAGAATCTTTCAGAGAATATTGATATTTTCCCATTAATTACTTTTACTGAACTCAAATTGTTCATTAAAATGCTCCTGTAGTGTAGTCTCTCACTGCCAGAGATAATATTTATTGAGATACTGAAAAAAGCAAATATTGAGTCACCCAGAAATGTTTTTGAAACTGGAGTCATTGTAGACAGCATAATCTCAGATATGACCTTTTATTATATTTTGGCAAATTATGGTGATTTGGCAAGTTTTGAGCCAGAACTGTGCAATATCTGCTCATTTCTACTCTATGGATTTTATGATTGGCCTGTTCAGTTCTGGAACTGCTACAGCAAAGGTAAGTACTATTTGTTACTGAAGTAGTACTAACAGATTCCTCTGTGTCTCAGTTTCAATATGTCCTCCCTGAGACTTCATTATCATAACGTTCTGAGCAACCCTAATGTACAAGCCATTGGGGATGTCTGTCTTGACCATTAGAGGTTAGACAAGATTGATCCTAAAGCTCGGATCATCATATGCATTGAGCATTACTAAGGCACTTCTGAATTTACTAAAATCATCATTTAGTCACTGGTGAAATCAGCCATAATCATAGTTTTTCTGTACCTGAATTGCTTTTCATTGACTTGTGTAGTGTGAAACCTTCATGATGTGCTTTGGTTCTAACACAATGATAAAGCTACAAATAACTACAGCACAATTTTTTTGTAAGCCAAGGATTCTTTAGCTTTGCATCTTATCTGTATGTGCTAAAAAAAGGTGTAACCCAAGGGGTGTATATATCCCGATACAGGACATTCCTGTTCATATGCCCTCGCTTATGTCTCTTATACCTTACCATGCCTATAGAATGCAGTGAATGCTTTTTATCTTCAAACTTCATGCAAAGTGGTAAAGAGGTTACTAATTAACATGATATATATAAACATTTATTTTATAATGTCTATCCCCATATTACAAAATACAGAGCCTTCTTAACTATCATTAATGTCAGGGTAGACAGAGTCACATGTTTTAAGACTGAGTGACATTCTAACAAGTAGCGTGCCATAAAATTTTACCACCAAGTTTTAGTAATATCTTGATGATTCTTTTTAAAAACAGAAATTTTATGATTCAGAATAACTACTTATGAAAATATATATGTTTAAGAATGTATTTTCAAAGAGATCTTCTAGAATTGCATACAAAACTGGGATCTGTGCAATAAGTCAGGAGGGCAAATATTTCTGTAAAAACTTTAATATTTTTTAATGAGAGGTACCTGAATGAGACAACTAACATTCTAACACTCTCCTTACACTGATATCGGGTGAAATATGAGTCTTCTCTTTGCCTTTTCTCTATACTATCACATACAATTTGGCTAATAAACAATTTTCCTCCAATTCAGAACAGACATAAAGATATTTTTGCTGCTCCTAAAGTGATTTGTGCAGAGGCAGCTTGTGTGTTGCACCATTATACTTCCTAGTTCCAGGAACTTTAGTTCTGATTTACATCACAGGATGAGACATTCTTACCTCTGCACCTTTATTGCTTCATGCCTTATAGTCTGCTATATAGTATATATGCTATAGTCAAGTAGAATATATATAGAGTACAGTATACTGTGAAGTATAAAAAAAACATACAATATTTTTTATGATGAGGAAAAAAACAACCCTATTTTCTATCTTATCGATACACAAAATTGAATTACACAAGGTTAGGCAAAGCTGATATAAACAGAATGATATAGACAATATATTATTAAACTTGTTCCTGGTTTTCCATCAATTTTAAGTTATGTGTGAGTGAGAAATTTTCCTATTAAATGCTCAGTTTTTAAACATTATGAGGAAAGTATTTAATTGAAATAAAGACAATCTTGCATTGTCATGTCTTCCAACTTAACCTCTACAGATGCAGAATTGCAGTCTTTCTGGAATATGAGATCTCACTGAGCTTTGTGACATGGTGTGATACAACATTGGCCCACATTTGCCTTTCCCACAGACATGTTAGAATTGTGCCTTACAGTTATAAAAATTTACTAATTGGTTACTATTCTGAGGTTTTTCTCAGTTGCTACCAACCACTAACATTCATTAGTTCAGTAAGACATCTTTGCAAAATTTCTAGGAGATTAGTTTGGTGGGTTTGCAAAAATGTGCTGACCTTTGAAGTGACAAGACTTGTAGATCCAGCTCCTACCTTGTTGAACTCTTTCTTAAACATTTGTTAGGTTAAATATTATGCCCTAAAGAATAATCTTATTTATTATACTGAGTACTGAAACTGTCCAAGAACGGCCTGTGTAAGAACATGACATTCCAAACCATTAATTTAATTTTACTTATTATTCCCTAAATGTATCTTCCTAGATTTTATAATAATTTAATACTACAGCTTTTTTATTGTCATCCAGCCCTTCCTGTATGACATCTCATTTGTCCTTTTAATGAATGATACTTTTAAAATTCTGTACTTGAAACCTTCTGTCATGAATGCATGTTTTCAATCACTTTAAAAAATCACTGTCAAAAGTATTAACAAAAAGTTATTTTAATGTGAATTTGTAAAAGTGCAACTTTACAAAACTTGATGACAGGGTTCACTTTATTACTTACTACATGGAAGAAACATACCAAGAAAAATCCAGTTAGAATTGAGTTGGAATGATTCACACAGAGACTGGAGCCAAAAAAAGGTCCAAAAAAAGGACCCTCCTGTTGAAGTTATTACACCAATTTGTTGGGGAATGAGTGATTATAGATCCTACACAACTTTGAGACAACAGTAATTTTAGATTTATTAGCACTATTATGGTAAATCATAAGATTAGGTTATAGGATTTTTAACAATACTTAGTCATTACCCAATTATCAGGTTGATTTAATAAAATTTGGTATAATCAACACTACAAAATTTCCTAAATTGAATCACGCACACACATATACCAATACAGCTTACATCAAATTCCGCACACACAAATACTCACACACAGATGTAGAGGTTAAGCTGTGATGAAGATTTTTCTCTCTTTGTCAATTATAGTAAATTATTGATACCAAATGATCTTTGAAACTTTGTAGTTAATTGTACCGAATTACTCACTATTCTCCCTTGTGAGCATTTGGCAGCTGAAGTGCTGGGGCCTGAGTTAGAGTTGACCTGTGAATAAGTCACAACCTAGCAGAATGTTTTGGTTTTCCTGTTGGTTATTCATGTTCCAGAGGAGCTCCTCAGTTGGAGGAGCTTCCTGTTGGGTGTGGCTTCTGTTGGGGCAGGTTGCATCTTGCTGAGCCCTCTGGGTGGTGTCCTTCCAGGTGAAAGGCCATCTCTGTCTGTTGTGTTCTGCTAGCACCACAGTGGGCAACGGAGAAGCTGGGCCCCCAGGAACCTATAGCAGAACTGTCTTAAAGAAGACTTCTGAGGGGATGTTGCTGAGTTCAGGGTTGTCCTGTATGATCAGGCAACTGATGGTAGCATAAAATGATGGTGATGGCTGAACCGGCACAACAGCAGCAGTCAATCTTTGATCCTTCCTTCTTCATTGGCATCTATCAGCAGGTGATCTTGGAAATCCTCGTGTAATCTATTCTTTGAAATCCTTACGAAATGAAGCCTTAGAAAGCCCTGTGAAATCTATCCTGAGAGACATCCCAACTCAGGGGGAGATATTGGGTCATGGCCTGCTGTGATCCCAGAGACCTCTCACTTAGGGTTGCTAGTTATAGAAGTGTAAGATGATTGACTTTGGAGAGTATGTTTCCATTCTGGCCATAGTTCTTGTCAGGTGATTCTGGCACCAGTACCAGATGTCTCAAGTCACTACACCTGTAGTCAAAACAAGAGCACAATGCTGACTGGTCCTAACATCACAATGTGGCCCTGAGAGTCTTCAGCAACACACTTTCTGCTGGTCTTTCTGTTTTTCCATCTGTATTGGAATACTTTAATAGTATTTATCATTGTATGCAGCTATACAGATACTATTTTTTTTAATCATAGGACCATCTGTAATTAGATGAACTTTAGAGAGGAAAAAGAGAAAGGGAAAAGTCATTGACCTTAGACCTTTAAAATATAAATATCTTCCTCTATTTTCATTGGTGTGAAAATAAAAACAGAGCCTTTGGCAGAGGTGGTGAGTGTTTTCAATGGCCATTATTCATAATTTGAGTTGTCACACTTGTGTTCCTTTAAATCTCTTTCACTTTTTTAGGTACTTTTTAATGGAATTTAGATTAATTATAAGGTCTGATCCACCACTAAGTCTCACTAAGTATTATTATTTGCTGACATCAACACTGAGACTTCTGATTATTTTTGGTGAAACTAAGGAGAGGATAAATATTTTGATATGTTCAGTGACTCTTTATATGACACTGCAAAGGAAGTAATAAGAAGCTGTTTCGCTTGTGCAATTGTTTTGCAGTGCACTTGTAATGAATAAATACTGCCTTGTGGGCATTGGTAAATCTCAACAGATGACTGAATACAATTTTTTGTTTATTTGTAATGGATGAGGATGTAGACGTCTTTTTTTAGTTCCTCCCATTTAAGTGACTTGCTCAAATTCTCTAAATGCTGATTTTGCTAAATAATTTTGCTATGTACCATCAGCAGTTTCATATTATTTTAATTTAGAAGTGCTATTCCATTCCTGAATTACAATGTCTGGCTTCTTTCCCTTAATAAATACAATCCCCTAGGAGAGACAACATATAGCAAGTTAAAACACTTGCACAAAGGTGAAGGTTTAGTTTAGTATTTTAGTAGCCATAAGCAGAAGGTGGGCAAACTATGTCTGAATTCAGATGATCCTTGGTAACTAACAAATAGGTAAACATTGCTAATATAAATTAATCACTAAAGACTGTAAAATGTTGTAGCCTTGGAAAATTATTCATTTTATGCAAATCTAGACCTTTAAACTGGAAGCTTTACACTGGAAAAATGTTTTGAGATATGTCTGTACTGTTCAGTAGGAAATTTATAACCCTAAACACTCGACGACATTTTTGCTCTATCATAATACTCTGAAAAATACTAGTTTTGTAGTCCAAAAGTGACTCTTAAAGGAGAGAACTTTGGTTTCAAGGCTAGAGACAATTCCATCCAATTTCATATTTATCTTTACAAGCATGTAATCACAGCCTGAGATATTATTCGTTGTTTTAAATGCCTTATTCTAACTGTTCCATCTATCAGATTAGATATTTATATGATTTTAGAGGATTTGGTAGCAGAAATTTATTTCCTATTTCCATCTAAAGAATCTAAAAGTACTAGGAATTTTCAACAGAACCGAAGTAATAAATACAGCAGTTAAGGGCCAGAATAGCAAAGCCAAAAGTGAAAATAAACAACATAAATTAAAAGTAAAAACTATAACCTTGAAATGAACATATGTTTGAGTAGAACTAAGAAATTATCTAGCCATCAAAGGATCTAGTAAACTTTATTCATTTGATAACATATTGAATCAATTCTGTTAACAAAGAAGTATAAACACCAAACATCAGAATTTAATGTTTGGCTGCTTTGTTTTTTAAAAAAATAAATTTATTCTTTCAAATTTTCTTTTGAAATGATGGTATACCATAATGATGTGTAGAGTTCTTTATGGACTATTGAATATTAAGTTCTCATGTAATTTAAGTTTTGCATTCTATTTTGCTTACTTTTTCCTGCTTGCTTGTGCTCTTTAAAGTCTAAGGTTATTCTAGTACCCATTTATGCAAGAATCTTTATTCACTCTAATACTGACATGGAAGCTCTATAAAGCTTGTGCTTACGTATCCTTATGAAGAGATGATTATTTGTCCTTTTGTAAAGATTCACAGAATCGAAGATAGCATGGCACAAACTGCTGAGGGACCTCAGAGTTACACAAATTAAGTAGCCCAGTTTCTCAATGTACAAAATGACTGATTCTTAGAAGCCAGATTTTAATTTGGAATAGCAATTAGGTTGATGGCCATCTGAGGCAGAAACATATCAGTCTTATCTGGGATTATGGACAGGTAAATTACATTGCTTCAAGTGCTCTTGAACCTATAATATCAAATAGAAATTTTTTAGCAGTATAAATAATAACATATGCTTGATGTCTCCTATTTAGATAAAATCAATAACATTCCGTCTGGGAATGTTGTCAGGTAAGAGCAGACCTCTGACTAGTGCAGTGCTCCTCAAGTCTTTGTTTATAGCTGAATGTAAGTGGTTTGTTGTGCCAGATTACAGACTTTATTTCTCTTTGCCCTTTTGTTATGGTGAGAAATCATGCCATTAAAATATTTATATTTAAAGCTAACAGTTGCACGCTCACTAAACAAGTACCATCAATAAATTTCACTTTGATGCTTTTTATGATAATACACTGTAATTGGATTCAGCAGTAAATCTAAACACAACTCTGAGGCACTTATTTTCCAAACAGTTGCGTCAAAATTATGCAGTAAGAAATGAGGCAGCAGCTTGATGAGGCATATAATAAAAATATTTTTAAATATTAGTATGAACAGAAGTTATCGATAAGTTGATAATATTTTTTTATTATTATTAAGAAAATCCCAGGAGGGATATCTAAGGAATTGATATTGCCTATACTGACACTTTGTAAATATACGCTGTCAGACAATGACAGTGTATTTCAACTGTTGATAATGACAGGAAAACTGTTTGTCAGTGATGTCATAGGTGTTGAATGATGGTTCAAATGGAAAGCAATTTAAAAGCAACACAAAAGTCCACAAAAACCCACCACCACCAAAAAACCCCACCTTCTATAGTTTTCTGTTAGGATTTAGAACATAATTCATGCAAACAGATGAGTCATTTTTTGGAACACCATTTTATGACAATTTATGAATCTTCTATACACAGGACATGGTTTACTAATGCTATGAAATTATTTATAGCATGTATGTCACTAACATGACCTGCAAGTAAAATATATACTAACCAAGTATAGGTCTTTGTTCTCATGCTATTCAGGCATATTGAATCATCCATAAATAGGTAGACAAAGTGCTCACCTGGGAAAAGAAGGAGGGAGCGAAAAAACAAGTTTGTTAGAGATATAATTCCCTCTCTTTCCGGTGAAGAGAGAAACATTTTCCAGCTTAAAACATAAATCTGCTGTAATTCTCCTATAGTCAATTCAGACTTTCAGAGGAAGGAATGAGGTGACTATTTGCTGAAGGGCACATGAACAGGAAAATTAAGTTTTCGACAAACAGTACAGTAAGATCTTCATACAAATGAGCACGAAGGTGTGACTAATTCAGGAATCAGGGTACAGTGGTACTGTCTGTATGGGTTATGCCATGCTCAGACCTTTTAAAAATCAATATGCATTGATTTGCTGCAGAATAAGTTGTTCACTTGTCCACAAGGTAAAAAAATACAAGTTTCGCTTCCACCTCCAATTTGACCTTGCCTGAGTTACACTGTGAATCCTATCCTAGGTTTTTTTTTTAACCATCACTGGGTTTGTATGTATTTTAATATGTGCACAATATTTTTGAACTATTTTGAAAAGTAAAGAGGGTGCAAGCATAAATATGTCATCAAATATCTTACTTTTCCCCAAATTGCATAAAACCCTCTGTAATTAATTTTCTGTAAGAAAAACAAGATAGCAATTTATGACTGAAAATCAAGCTCTACTCAATCTTCCATTATGTTCATACTCATTTCAGTTTTAGGATGACAGTCTGAAAGGGATTTTCAGTCAAAGTGTTATTAAACTTAACTCGTCAATTACATTAATAAAGATTATACTAAGCATACGACACTCAAATTATGGAAATAAAAAATTTAAGCTTTGTAGTAGATTTATTCTTCCTCCTTGCTATCATTTTGTAGGAACCTGTGCTAAATTATTTCAGATGATTACATCTAAAATGACCTTAATCATGAAATATGTAATATTTTCAGTAAAAAAGAAATACATGTCATACAGAATTGAATAACAAGGTTTGGATTGTTGCAGCGACTGATGAAAAAAAAAAAAGTCTAATTATTTCATAATTAAATCATAATTTTTGCCTGAAAAAAAATCTGGATCCTCTTCTAATTGAAGAGACTGGTTCTGCAGTGAATTCTGAATTTTACATTGAAATTTTAAAGTTTTTGAGAAATGTCTAAGGTTGAGTTTGTAACTTGGATCTTTCCATAATTAAGTCAGCAAGAATAGGATAACATCAGAAATAAGTATAGACAATCATGTCCATATTTTTATATATTTCTCTATATTTGCCGAAAGAAAAAATTTAACCTCATTAGAAAAAAATAGAGATAAGTATAACTTACGTGAAGGAAAAAAGTATAGGATATGCCTGGGCAAGATAACAATTGTTTTCTTTTGTTAATTGTTCTTTGTTATTTTTTAATTTAATGGGAATTAGCAAAATTCCATGTAAAGAAAAGATATCAGAGAAAGATGTGATATCTATTAAATGGTTTCATAAAAAGTCTAAGAGTTCTATTTATACATTCTAGGGATGCCAGAAAGGTGTAATCTAGTACTCAAGATTGTCATTACAGCCCCAAAAGCAATGGTGGTAGGTAGAAGGTTACTTAAAATTCACAGGGAGAGGTTACGAGCAGGTGACTTAGACAAGCGGCTGCAACCCAGTCGGAATGTTGATGCTGATGTCTTGAAAGAGAATCAGGGAACAGCTTCAAAGTATGATACATGGAAGCCAGTGATGATGGCACATAGAAGCAGGAAATTGAAGATATGAAGTCTTAATGGGTTTCAATTTTAGGGTTACTTTACACACTAGAAAAAGAGTATAGATTATTTTATACTATCCAGTGAAATAGGCTTTTAAAACACTCTGTGTTAAAAAGCAATTATTGGAGAACTGATTCTTCTAAATAAATCAGCTTGAAGAAGAGGAGAAATACCAGTTTTTAAAAATCTCAGTCTATAAGTGGTTTTTATCCAGAGATCATGCAGAAAGTTAAGGCTGGGAGGGGATTTCTATGAAAGAAACAACTATGTGTAATTGTGCCAAAATATTAATGACAGCATTCCGGTTGTTTATCTGAATCTTCTATTAACTGCTTAAAAAGAAAAACAAAAACCTGTCAAAGCACTGTATGAAACCATTCCACAAGAGAAAATTGCGCCTTCGTGCAATAATACTTGACAAATATCAGGAATATATTCATCTTCCTAAACAGGGAAAACATAGAGTTTAGTTGGTATGTTATCCAAAATACCTCTGATGCTCAGTTGCCTAGAGGTGAAGTTTAACCATTTTTTTTAATATACCCTAGAAAGCCTATCAAGTACAAACTGACACTACTCAGTCAATCTGGTTAAAAGTTGCTTAGCAGGCTGCATACAGTCAATCATATGTTTAAATCCTTTTTTTACAAACTGTTACCAGCAAGAGAGAACATCAGTTAGATGAAACCATAAATTACTCAACACAAAAGAGCTGTTAGTAACACGTTTGGCAAAGCAGATGAATATATTTGAGAATCTGAATTGTCCTTTTGACCACTAGTATTTTGCAATAGCCTAGAGTGAGAGCCATTTTTTAGATGTAATTGGCTAAACCCAGATTTAAACAAAAGATTGTTCTGTCCTGTTTTTCTCAGGAGGTCATCCTATTAATAACTCACATTCCATATGAACTAAACACATTGTTGGATACAGAGACAAGACAATCAGGTTACAGTAAAGGAAGGCTTATAATCCTTATGTATTTAATCAAATAAAAGCAGCAGAATTTGTCTCCTATTTCAAAGAATTACTTCAATTTAAAAATAAAAATCCAGTGCTAATCCTATACAAAGTACATTCAGTTTAAAATGGTTGCGTTGAGGTTATTTATTTATTTATTTCTGAAAGCAACTTTGTCATTGGTTTTCTATGGTTTATTTCATTTAGTTAGACAGTTGCTGCTGACTAAAATTTGTTCTAATATTTGTTAAATCTTTCAGTTTGTATATTTACACTGCAGGAAGAATATAAACAACAGTAAATCACTGTTTCTTCTATCTTCTTTCTCAATCTGTCTGTGAATAGCTTTCTCTTTCATTTGTAACTCAACAGTTATAGTTGTCTCCATATACATTAACATATTTGTCTTTATGATGATGAGTCATTTTAATTAAAATTATTGAAAATTTAATTCAGGGCAGGAAAAGAATCATAGAATCATTTAGGTTGAAAAAGACCTCTAGGATCTCCAAGTCCAACCGTCATCCCAACATCTCCCTGACCACTAGACCATGTCCCAGAGCACATCTACTCGTTTTTGAACACCTCCAGAGATGGTGACTCCACTACTTCCCTGGGCATTTTGGAGATGTTTTAGTTATGTATAAGTTAGTGAGTTTCATACAGGACTAAAGGTGTTCAATTCTACAGTTTATGATAGTCAGCAAGTCAAATTAGATAACCCAATTGTGTATTCTAGAATTAAACACTTGTTGACTATATATATCTATTTATCATCGCATTAAATCAAATGGTTAGCACTTCTGCTGAAGTGTTAGCTTCTTCTTAAAAAAAAAAGTCACCAAGTTCTGCTCTGTGGTGTGTTGATAAACTTGGTGCAGCTGACAAAATAATATGCACAGTAAAATACTTTCTATTACTACTATTTTCAATAATTTCTGATGACATAGTGAAAAGTAATACTTGATGGGGATGAGGAGAGCAGTTGTTTAGTAAAATAGTAAATGGATGGCTATAAACACTATGATAATAGATTCTCTAGAAGCATGGTGGAAGAGTAAGAATGTACAAAGAGAAAGAAAGAGACAGAGAGAAAAATAAGATGGATTACCTGAACAGTGAATTTTTAAAATAAGCTTTTTTGTAATTGGGAGAAAATTTAAGTATTCCATCTGGAACCATCAGGCTATCTCATCTAGCTTTTCATTATTCAGACGAAGTATTGTCACCAAAATGAATTCATCAATGTAACAGAGATAAATGATCCAACATGGAACAGACAGAAGTATCTTCCTGTTCTTATGAAGAATATTGTCTCTTTGCACTATTATATCAATGACAAAGATGTCTGGACTTTACAAGCACCTCTTTCCACTTAGCCTGCCTTAAATATTAATGATACAATGATTTAACCTCTCTATACTAGGTTCAAGAAAGAGTTTAAAAGTACTAATAAGGAATTGGACTGTTTCGGGAATAAAATAATCAAATTATTTGAAAGAATTGATAATAGTAAATAAAAAGGAGGTGGGTTGAAAAGAAGCTGAAATACACTGAGATTGCATGTAATCTAATTGTTTCAAGAAAAATTTCATTAGATTATAACGTTCCTCAAAGGATAGTCTACATGGATGTCTAAATTTTAATCACAAACACTAGCATCACTAGTAGGCCTATAAAACTCAGGGGGGAGGAGGTGGTGGTGGGGGGGGGGAATGTTTTTTAAAAAAAATAAACCCAAC
>VZZY01001679.1:41043-55142 GCA_013400335.1 Eurystomus gularis
TTTTTTTTTTTTTTTTCTATTTCATTTATTAAAATGGCTGGCCAGATAACAAATAGAAATGCCACACTGGTGGAGGAAAGTGTACATCATATTCCTACTTGTCATTATAAAGTGATGACTATAATGATTTGAGATACATACCTAAATATGTTCACAATTAAAGCTTAAATTTCTCTACAAATGAATCTAGTAGCATATGCTGTGAGGGACCATCTGCACCACTGTATCTAGTGTCCTATTATTGTTAAGAAGTAGGTAAATTCTTTTATACAGCTGAAATGTTCCAACTTGAAATAAACACTTTTCCCTGCCCTGTCTTTTTGTAAAACTTTTTATAAGGCTGCAGCCTGTGGAGAACCCACATCGAAGCAGGGTCCTAGCAGGACCTGTGACCACATGGGGGACCCACACTGGAGCAGTCTATTCCTGAAGGACTCTACTTCATGGAAAGAACTGATGCTACAGCAGTTTATGAAGAACTGCAGTCTGTGGGAAAGACCTATGTTGGAGAAGTTAATTAGGGACTGTATCCTATGGGAGGGATCTCATGATGGATCAGGGGAGCAGCATGAGAAGGAAGGAGAAGTAAAGGCAAAGCATTATGAACTGACTAACTCCCATTCCTCATCATTCTGTGCTGCTTGAGGAGGATGAGATACAAGAGTCAGGGGTGAGGTTGAATCTAGGAAGAAGGGCAAGGAGGAATGTGTTTTTAGATTTATTCTTATTTCTCATTATTCTACTCTATAGAATGGAATGGAATGGAATGGAATGGAATGGAATAGAACAGAATAAAACATTTCAGTTGGAAGGGACCTTCAATGACCATCTAGTCCAACTTCCTGACCAATTCAGGGCTGATCAAAACTTAAAGCATATTACTAAGGGCATTGTCCAAATGCCTCTTAAACGCTAATAGGCTTGGGGCATTTACTTTGGCAATAACTTAAATTCATTTCCCTAAGTCAAGTCTGGTTTGTCTGTGACAGTAATTGGTGAGTGTCTCCCTGTCCTTATCTTGATCCTTTGGCTTTTCATTGTATTTTCTCACCCTGCTCTGTTGATGGAGGAGGAGTGGTAGAGTGGCTTAATGGGCACCTGGCAGCCATCCAAGGTCAATCCACCACACTTTTTCAGAATCTGTGTTCTGTGAAGGTAGAAGCCATCCTATAAACTCCAGTTAACTTTTTTTGTCTTTGTACCAACTTGATAGCTCTGCTCTGTGAATAACAGAGTTCAAAACTGCAAGGAAGAGGAAGGACTCTGCAATGATTGAGCTGTTGACACATGGTTCTATATGTGGGAACAAATGCAGGAATAAGTAAGCTTCTTGGAGCAATGCCCAGATTTAATATTCAGTGAGAATTTATTTTATCTTTGCAAATTATACTGAAGGATCTGTAAAGTTATCTACACAAATTCAAGGGTTACTTCTGAAAACATAAGCATTTTCTCAGTTAAAAGCTACATTTTCTATATTGATAAACCTTTTCAGATGCTGATAATGACATCTGATGCTTAAGGGAATTTACTGATCACTACAGGGATCAGAAATAAATTATTTTTCTTTCAAACACAGGAATGCACAAATAGATCTAGATATGAAGAAAAAATGAGTTCAGTTATTTGGTTTCTCAGGCAGTTACGATAATCACCTGGTGATTTAAAACCACAAAACAAAAAGCCCAACAACCATAAATCAATTCATTTAATGAGAAACAAGTAAAACACTTGTATAAAGGTATTGTGTCTAGCAATGTAGCCATAACTGCTGCTTTTGTAATTGAATCATAACACGTCAACAGGAGCAATTCCCCAAATCTCAGCTTTAAATATTTACATGATGGCATTAGTTCCTGCTATACAGTGAAGTAATGGTAGAAAAGAACATTGTGTGTAATAAAACAATGGAGCTGTGAGTACTAGAACTTGTCCTGATCTTTTTGTTTGTTTGTTTTGGGTTTTCTTTGGTGGAACAGGGTGCTTCAGAAAAGATCAGAAAAACAATTAAATAGGTGAAAGCATCTGATAAGCTGGCCTCATGAGGATGTAGGCTATCAACGAACAAGTTGCCAAATACTGATCCAAATTACAGTGATATCAGTGAACATATCTGATTTCAGTTCATTGGTTTAATGTACTTTGGTTTGTATCTATTAAGAAAAACAGAGAACAGAGTAATTCTTGAACCATCTACCAGCTGGCATCCTTTTAAAAAGAAAAACAATTTGGCAAAATTTGCTTGTAACAACTGTATTAATGATCAGAACCATTGGTCAGGAAAGCAATTTGCAATGAATAATCCAACCAGACTTATATTTTAGTATTCTCATAGAGGCACACTCCCCACTGAGAATTAATTTCATATTAGATGCTGAACTGAAAGTACTGGTGAGACATTATCATAATGTACCAGGAAAATAGGAAGTACAGACAAAAATACTAACTATCCCTGGCATTACTAAGAGTAGTTTTCAGGCAATGACTAGTAGCGGAATAATATAGCAAGGAAGTCCAAATATTATTTGAATAGTGTATTTATTTGTTATTCTGTATACTCTATATTCTCTATGTTCAAGAAGCCAAAGTAGATACAAGGGATATTTAGTTAACTTTCTTTTGCTTATTAATACAAGATGGAAATCTTTTTTAGCTGAGAAAAAAAGTTTTCTGTCACCCCATGTGGAAAAATTAGATATATGTATGGATTATAGTAAGAAATTATAGCATACTAAAGGAAAAGTATTATGTATGCGTGTGCATTTGGAATTTAGTGTGCATTTTTAATCTTTTGATTGGAGATATGAAGTTTGGTCTTTAGGGTAGATCAGTTCAACACAGTAAAGCAAGAACTAAGAAAAAGGAATTTACAGTTTTTGATACTGTTATCGAGCTTTAACAGTAAACAAAAGTGTACTTCCTTGAACATTATACAGATGAGGACATCAAAATGCATAGAGTGAGAGCTCTCTTGCACAGTCTGGAGCTGGAAATAGTTCAGATTCTCTCAGGAACTGAACACAGGCATCTCATTTTTCAGGCCACTATTCCAATATACATAGAAAGGATTAAAAATCTAGCAAAGCCCTTGTTTAAGCACTCTTTTCCTCTTAGTTCTTTTTTCTCAATGCTTCTTCCATGATCTCTTTTCAAAAAAAAACCAAACCCACCTCTTCCAAACTGCCGTTCATATCATTTTTCCCTTCTTCACAGCTTATTAAAACTAATATCCGCATCAAACACACATACTCACATCTGTGTTGTATCTCTACTTCAGAACTGCTTTCTGAAAACACAGATCTTCCAAACTGAAATCTGGCCTGCTTTTCTGACATCTCTGAGTAGATATTTTTCCATTACATTAGTTCTGACACAACTAATCAAGAGATGCTGTTCTTTCAAGCATGCTTCTCTCCTTTTCTTCTCACCATAGGGAAGTGTAAGTACTGTCACCAGGACAGGACAAATTGAATAACTATTCAATTTGAACCTCTATGTTGATTTTCCTATTGAGGTTATCTAACTTTGAGTAAAAACCTCTAATATTTGTTTCTCCATGAAAACAGGAAGAAGAAAAGCAGGCTCTGCAGTACATGCATTTTGATGAAATTCTAATCTAGACGGGCATCTTTTAGCATCAGACTTGGTTACGTCCTTTTTTTCACCCCTTAACAAATGCAAGCTGGACCTGTTGTTATTTAATCAGACTTCTGTTGTACACTTAGCACCTGTTTTTGTAATGTCACCTTTCCATTTGCATTCCTCACTCACCACTTTGTCATATCCAACAAACTGCTTCTCTTCTCTCTCAAGGTCCTTCAACACTTATCTTTCCCTCACAAACCCACACTCCCTAAATGCATTGACCTGTAAGATGTCACCTCTTGCCTCCAATCCTTTAGTGATGTCAGCCTCCATCATTCACCTGTTAAATTTTCAAGAAAGTATATTGGTACTTTATTTTCTGCAGCACCCACTGCTGAACAAGTACTTGCTCTAAATTCTTTGTCACATCTCATTTCAAAGCATATGTTTGTTGTGACCCTTATCCCCACTCCACACAGAGAACAAGACAAACCAAACCAAAACCCAAATAGACAACAGTTAGGCAGATGGTGCACTAGGACCACTTACTACCCTGCTGAACAGGATGGTTTCACTACCTGCTAGTCTCCCATCTGTCTTTTCTTAGACAATAAATTTTTGGGGGCACAGGTTATCTTTTGGTTTTACTTTAGTTCAGCAGTTCTGACTTTTTTTTATTGCTAGTAGAAGGCAGTAGGCTCTGCATTGGCAGTGCAGGTTCTCAAGAGGTACCTGAGCAGGTTTAACATTTGCTTTAACAATTTGCTGGTGTCCGAGTGACTTTTGCCTTTCCTGCTTTACCTTCAGTTATGTGAACACAATTGTTGCATTCAAAAGCTTGTAATGTGCAAAAGTGAACATGCCATGCACACAAAGCCAAGACATTATGCTGGTCTGACTAATATTTTCATAGCTGGCTATTCCAAATTACCCAGTTAAAACTGAAAAGCCTCCAGAATTCTACAGGTCGCATTTCTATATGAAAACACCTGCACACCTTTGCTGGCAACCACCTCTTCCTCCTGTGTGGGCTTCACCCTGCATTGATCCCTGTGGCCCGAGCTGCACCTAGCAAGCTGTGGCCAAGGAGGGCAGTGAGGGGAGTAGGGGAGAGGTCAGGGAGAGACCTCAGTAGCACCTGCCTCCCTCCAGGGGAGGAGTGTCCTGCCCATGGTCAGGATTTCTTCCTCCTTCCCTCCATCTGGAGCCCCTGTGGGCTTATTTTCAGATTTTTTTGTCCATAGCCCTCTTCCTTCTCTCAGGCTGCCAACA
The DNA here is from genome assembly GCA_013400335.1 of Eurystomus gularis. Classification (NCBI taxonomy): domain Eukaryota; kingdom Metazoa; phylum Chordata; class Aves; order Coraciiformes; family Coraciidae; genus Eurystomus; species Eurystomus gularis. The sequence continues at coordinate 45,901 of VZZY01001679.1, forward strand.
GGGCTTCCCCTGTTAAAAGCAGAAATCTGTACTGTGCTATGCTAGTAGCTTAGTAGGGTTGGTGTAAGCACTGTTAAAATTGGTGGTGGTAGTATTAGTAGCAGCAGCAGTAGTAGTAGCCATCTTATTATATCCTAATAAATGCTAATATCCTAACAGCAGACTTTGACATCTACTCATGACATTCAAAGCACAGTGCGAATTCACAAAGTCCTGTTCATTTTATAGGACCATTCAGAGTGAAAAAATCCCATGAAACCCAAAACAAAGAAACCCCAGTAATAATAGCTGTTATCTTAACCCTGTATTTGATAGGAATAACATAAAAGTAAGCCTTTTCGAATAAGATCAGAGTGCTAAAAAAAGTGTAGCGATATTTTTGAGTGGGTTTTGTTTCTTCTGGAGCAGTATGTTTTATCTCTAACTTAAAATAATCCAGGTCCTCTTTCCTCAAATGACATGTGAGGATGCACCATGAACATATAGAATGTTTTTCCTTGTCTTGAGAAATCTTTGTGTATTAAAATACTCTTGTTGATGCTATTAAAAGTTTTGCGCCTCTTTATTTCAATGTGTTGAGCAACAATCTACATGGAAAGTGTTGCATGTTTTACTATCCTACCTTCATGATAAAATTTTTCACACTCAGTAGTGACTGATTGAAAATACAGAGTGCCTGAAAGAGGGAAATAAGACAAATCAATCAACGGAGCATTTCACTTGCAAAGCTCTGTCTGTAGACTACTGATAGCTTTACTCATTAAGTTTGGTCTCAGATATATTGATGAAAGTTTATTTCCCTCTCACAGGCCTGTAGAATGAGACATTTATGAAAGCCTGCCATCAGTTCAGCAGTCAAAAAATTCAAGCCATTTTTAATAGTTGTGCTTAAGAAGTTTTGATTACTTTAGATGTGTGTCTCAGCTGTATTTATAAAAAACAGAATACGTACTGGGAAGATATATTTTTATCTCTTACATACCAAATTAAAAAAAAAAAAGGTAAACCCCATAAAAATCTATTTTTTATCTATTTGATCTTGCCATCATAGACAAAATAAGGCATAGCCGATGCAATGGAAACATAAGATAGCAATGTAATTTCTCACTTCAACATATTTCCAAAGTACGAAAACAAAACTACAGTTTTACTGAGTTCAAATCTTTCAGATGTCTTTAAGTATTTTATGATATATACTATATTTCTTATTGCACTTCTGTGTTATTCTGTGCATTTTACTTTCAATTTCTCTGGAAAAAGTTACTTATAAAATGCTATTTTGGGGTACTTCAGAGACATACAGAAATATATGTTCTAAAGGGCTTGAATTCAAAGTGTGAAAATCCTATAATGATATGCACAGTCATTGTAGTTTTTTATATTATGCTGTGAAGTACAGGGCTGTAAAAAGTTTCAGTTTATAAAGGTATAACAAGAAAATACATATGCTTCCTCTTTATCTGTCTGTGTTCTTTAGCTTAAATGGCAGCCATCTTGACTTGACATCCAAGTAGGTGTAAGTATGCATTTTGGCAGTTAGGAATATATAACAGTTGTTTTATAAAATAATATAAAAATAAGAGTGTTACCATTCAAGAAGCAAAATTGTTTTGCTAGAAAACTGATCACTTGTTTAGCCAATTCGACCTGAAGATCACAGCTCTACGTACACATATCTATTCTATTACGTAGTCTTTCTAACAATTTTTAAAAAATTCTTGTATGGCCAATGACTGGTAAAACTAAACAAGTTAAAAGTTTGCTAGAATTTACAGATACACTGAGAGGAAAAGATCTTATAGAAATAAACACTGTACCTAGGACTGTCAGTTAGTCTATGGCATTTCGTTTGCTTGGGAATGACACACAAAAGTCTGCTGTGATTGTCATACAAAGTTCCTTAGCAGAATCAACTGATTTTGTGAATTTTTATCAGGATTCAGTACTCATCACAAGCAATGAAAACTTTCCCATTAATCTCAGAGGTTTTTTCTCCATTCTAGGTTTTTACTTCTTAAAAATATTGGTGGCATTTTTCAGAGACTGTATTTGTTACTCATAGCTCCAAGGACTTTTCACGGCTTTTAGGGTTTTTTGTCTAATCTTCATCCTTCTGTGAAATGGAAGAGATGTATTTCTGATTTTTTTTCAAGGAAAGGATATTTAAGTATATAGCATTTTGCATTTCCTGTGGTCCAATAAGATACTGGTTGCCACAGCTTAGCAGCTTTCTGATAACTTAAGTAAGCCAATATCAAATTGAGTGCAAGTATAAACTACTTGCTTCCTTAGTACCCATCTTAATTTTTCTATTTGAAGAGATCTGCTGTTGCTCAAACTTCTTGTGCAGCAGAAACTGAGAAAAATGCAACCTCTGTATTATGAACTGTTAATTTATGAAGAATCTAAAATACGTATTTAAGTATATTTTAAAAAGATAACGCATTTTACTTTTGTAAAGGGAATCCAGTTATTTCCCTCACCAGTCCAGAGAATTAGTTATCTTTCACAAAATTAGATGACAAGTAAAACTTGCTTAGATTTTGAATAATATTGTGTTGAATTATATGTCCTGTGCAGAAAAAAGAATGCTGACTTTTTCATTATTGATTCATTTGCTAACTACAATAGATAAGACATGACATTTTCTGTTAGTTCTCATATATATATATATATAGTGAACTTCAGAATTTTTCAGCTTCACTTTACCTCAGTGGCTGATAGTCTTTAAAAGAAAAATTCACATAAACACATCTGCAGTTTGATTTCTAAATATGTCATTTATCTTTACAGCTGTAGTAAAATTATTTGGCACCTAAAGCACATAACTGGAAGACCAAATGAAAACAACCATCATTTTGTACACAGCTTATGAAACATAATATGAAACATAATATTCTACTAAAAAGAAATTCACAGGAAAACAAAAAAATCAATTGAAAACATGAAGAAACTTCAAAATTCAAAGGTATCCATCTTAGCATCTGAGAGAAGGGAAAACCCTCAGCTTTATGGAATAGAAAAGGATCAAACATCTTAAGAAATCAAGGGTTAGTTTCATTGGCATTGACCTTATATTGGAAAATATTTCCTTAAGTCTGCTTTCCACTCACATCACTCATGTTTGAAAATGACTTTTTTTTTTTCCTTGTTCTTAACATTTCCTATTGCAATGGAAAGCTGGGGACAATAAGTTAGTACTCAAATTTGAGACATTTCTCTTACTCACTTTCTGATGTGCATATTGCATGAGCCTTACAGACTGCAACCGAGGGATGGTTGATCACATTCATGGATTTCTCTACTTTTGGAGCTGTTTATGCATCTGCTGACCATGCCTCAAATAAATCCTTTTGTTTAAGAAATGTTTTTAAGATATCTGGTCCAGATTTGCACATGATACGATATATTAGAATTTCTATTTAATCTGTAAAGAAGGAAAGAATCTATGAAGTCTTGGAAAATTAAATTTTAAAAAGTTTCTCTTTTACTAACGTTTAAGCACAAGTCTTACACAAAACCTGGTCTACACAATTACTTCCTCAGTAATAATTTAATTTCATGGTGCTGTGAAGAGGCTGCATATGATTATGGCTTCTTCACTTGTACACAATATACTATCATACATTTATTAACATAGTGTGAAGTATTATCACAATTTAAGCCCTGTTCTTCAACAAAGAAGCAGACTGCATTCAAAAATACAATATTCTAATTATTTGTCATGTATGTTTCTTTACTTACCATTGAGATAGCTTTCCAAGGCCTCAGTATAATATAAATGTAATATAAAGTTATAATAGGGACACTTTCGTGCACAATCCATTTTAAGATTCCTATAGTGTAGCTATATGGTATTTTAAAAATCTGTATGATTAAATATATCAGTGTAAAGATATGCACTGTGAATATCTTGAATCAATAACAAATGCTAGTTTTGAATTTTATACTTTGAAGGTTCAAAAATATATTTTAAACATACTTTTGTTTCTTTCTTTTTTTTCAAGTACCGCATGAAAAAGTATCCATGTACATTAACATTTTGAATAACTTGAAATGCACCAGAAAAAGAAATACAGGGTGGTGAAATGAGCCGATGGGAACATCATGAAGTTCAGAAAGGGGAATTGCAAAGTCATGCACCTGGGGGACCAACCCTAGGTATCAGTACATACTAGAAGCCACACAGTTGGAATCCTGGTGGACACCAAGTTGAACATGAGCCATCAATGTGCCCTTTTGTCACAGGCAGTTAACAGTACCCTTGCCTTCATTAGGAAAAACATTGCCAGCAGGTCAAGGGAGGTGATCTTTCCTCCTATACTTCGCATTGGTGAGGCCATACCTGAAGTGCTGTGTTGTCACAGGCAGTTAACAGTACCCTTGCCTTCATTAGGAAAAACATTGCCAGCAGGTCAAGGGAGGTGATCTTTCCTCCTATACTTCGCATTGGTGAGGCCATACCTGAAGTGCTGTGTCCAGTTCTGAGCTCCTCAGTACAAGACAGACATGCAGGAGACAGTCCTACGAAGGACCACAAAGACAATAAAGTCTGCAGCATCGCTCCTGTGATGAAAGGCTGAGCGAGCTGCTACTGTTCATCCTGGAAAAGAGAAGACTCAGGAAGGGATCTCATCAATGTGTACAAATACTCAAAGGAAGGTTGCAAAGAAAACAGAGACAGGCTCTTTCAGGGATGCCCAGTGACAGGACCAGAGGCAATGGGCACAAAATGAAACACAGGAGGTTATGACTGAACATCAGGAAACACATTTTCNCAGGAGACAGTCCTACGAAGGACCACAAAGACAATAAAGTCTGCAGCATCGCTCCTGTGATGAAAGGCTGAGCGAGCTGCTACTGTTCATCCTGGAAAAGAGAAGACTCAGGAAGGGATCTCATCAATGTGTACAAATACTCAAAGGAAGGTTGCAAAGAAAACAGAGACAGGCTCTTTCAGGGATGCCCAGTGACAGGACCAGAGGCAATGGGCACAAAATGAAACACAGGAGGTTATGACTGAACATCAGGAAACACATTTTCAGCGTGAGAGTAGCTGAGAACTGGCAGAGGTTACCCAGGGAGGTTGTGGAGTCTCCATCCTTGGAGATATTCAAGAGCCATCAATACATGGCCCTGTTTAACCTATTCTAGGTGACCCTTCATGAGCAGGGGGTATTGAACCAGATGACATTGTAAAGAGAGCAAAGTTAGTCACAAAAGTCCAAGTCACGTACACCATGTAGCTGCATGCCTGGAAGCATGAAACTCAGCACTGGACGAGGTGGCAGCCATCACTAGATCGATATCTGGTGTTATCTGGATGCCTGGAAGAGTGTGAAACAAGGTGGCGGCCCCACGGTCCCCGTCCCCCATTTTTCCGCCCTAAACAAAGTAGCCGTTACCTCCACCATGCAGGTGTAAATTAACGGACTTTGTGACATTAACATAAGCGATAAGATTGTCTATAGTCATCCACACCCACATGTATACCCCGGTGATGTAATGTAAAATTTGGGTATAAATATCACCCCAATCTTGGCCCAAAAATCAGGACAGGACTCGGAACCATACCGATGACTGGACAAATTGACAAACTTGCCCTCTCCAACCCCCCAACTCAGGACGCCTTGTGGGTAAGATTATTTACCTCAGCTCACGCTGAGTGATATACTTTTCCTCCCCAGCCGTATTTCACATTTCTCCTCAGGTGCATTTCTGTGCTTCCCTGAGTGTATTCTTGGTTTTGTTTTCCCTTTTCCTTTGGTCATGACCGTCCTGTCTTTTGCTCCACTGTATTTCTGTTCAACGGGCTTGTCTATCAGCCAGGTGGCCAGGCGTACAGCGGGCAAGTTGTTGTTGTTAGTGTATGNCTTGCCCTCTCCAACCCCCCAACTCAGGACGCCTTGTGGGTAAGATTATTTACCTCAGCTCACGCTGAGTGATATACTTTTCCTCCCCAGCCGTATTTCACATTTCTCCTCAGGTGCATTTCTGTGCTTCCCTGAGTGTATTCTTGGTTTTGTTTTCCCTTTTCCTTTGGTCATGACCGTCCTGTCTTTTGCTCCACTGTATTTCTGTTCAACGGGCTTGTCTATCAGCCAGGTGGCCAGGCGTACAGCGGGCAAGTTGTTGTTGTTAGTGTATGTGTCTGTGTGTGTCAGTTTTAGTGTGTTGTTTTTATAATATTAGCTATACAACGCTTAGTGTACCTGTAGCTCTTAATTTATCACCAGCAATCCAAAAGAACCTGCAAATGTTGCTGTAAATAAATGATTATTTGTTCCCCGATTTGCATCTGTCTCATATTCGGTGCTGGCCTCATAAGACCAGATTTATTCCCCCGTTTTCACAACAGACATTCAGGGGCACTTTCCACCCTTAACATTTCTGTGATTCTGTGCTTGTGTATTCTGAAAATACATGCTATATAGGCAGTGACTTTATGATACAGTACTAAGTGACATATAACAGCATTTTACTAAACTTTAGAACTTGACTTCCTAAATGATTTTGTTTCATGTATTGTTTGAACAAATACAATCTAGTGATTCTACACACACGCATGCCTTGCTGGGGTCCCATATAGAGTTTTTCAGAGGTTCTAAGCTGCAATTTATCTGAGCCAGACTGTAACTTAAGTTTCTTTTTTTTTCCAGACAACTAGGACTCAGTAGCTTTGTTCTTTTGATTTCTTGTGTTTAGAAGAGCTGTCTTCTGCTTTCTGATGTCACAATATTAGTCAGCTGGAGGGGATTATTTTCAGTAAGGGGAGAAACATTTGCTTCTTAGCAGACTTTTTCAAAGAAGAAAGTAACCCTCTCAAAATGCACAAAACTACCATGTTCCTACCTGCTTTTTAAAGTCCAAGTGAAATAATTAGATTTTGGGTTTGGGTATGCCCGTTTGAAATTTGTTCTTGCATTCCTTTTACTCCTTAGCCAGACTGTTAATGAAGATGTGGCATTCTTATCTTATGATGTATGCAGGTTAGCATTTATTTCCTTATACTACTCACAGCTTATTAATTTTCATTTCTAACACTGTTTGAATGTTGAAAATATAAATGTTTTGCCAAAGAATTAATTTCATTAATATTTTTTCTTTTTTTCCAGTTAAAAAAAAATAATCACAAATCATGAATAGACACCTATAAAATGAACATAAGAACATTTCTTGATAAGAAAAATGTGGGTATTTTCTACATTTTGAAAGACAAAAACATCTTTTTTGTTTTTTCTTTTCATAGTTTGCTTGCTGGCCTTTATTTCTGCTGTTCAGCTGGCTTACACAGTACTGCTCTGATCAAATTTGCTTCCAAGAACTTGGAGTACTTCAACTTACCTCAGAAAAAAAAAAAAAAATTAACAAAAATTACTAAAGAAATGGTTCACTACGGACTTGTACAATGGATCCACTTGTCAAATTTTGACACTTTTCCAAAATATTAAAAAAAGACTAATTATTTCAGCCACACCTTGTTCTGTGTGAAGAAAGCTCAATAGCTCAGATTCACCTGTTTCATTCTGGATATCACAGCCTGTGTACCTATTTAATGGGTGAAGCAAGATAACTTTATTGTAAAATCTTAATTTAGCTTTTCTGTGTGTTGTGCTGATAACAGTAAAAATATGATGTATATAAAAAGTAAGGTAACATCACACTCAAGGACTTCTGAAAATCTGGGGCACATTGGAAAGTGTCCTGAAGCCCACTGTACTTCAACAAAGTTTTTGGTGTCTACAGCTGTGTTAACCGTTGTGTTAGCAGCATTAAAATGTAGGACTTGAGTCATCTACCAACAATAAATCAAATTATTGACCTTTAGTATGGTCTAAACCAGGGGTCCTCAAACTTTTTAAACAGGGGGCCAGTTCACTGTCCCTCAGACACTGTTGGGGGCCGGACTATAGTTTGGAAAAAAATGAACGAATTCCTATGCACACTGCACATATTTTATTTGTAGTAGTGCACAAAAAACCAGGAAAAAGAACGCCGTATCCGGCCCGCGGGTGTAGTTTGAGGACCCCGGATCTAAACAGATTGCTGGGAAAATGCTATAAGGTTCAAATCCTAGTATTGCTGTTATAGGATGCTTGCGTATGTGACCCACTGCCTACAAATCATATGTTCTTCAAGCAATGACACTAGACCTTCTTGGCCCTCACTGTAAATATAGGTAAGATATGATAAAATGGTAATCAAACTTGTCATAGTGTAACCAGCATGTACATAGTTGGTCATATGCACCGTTATGATCCCTTTAAGTGATGTCATAATCTCAAGAAGCATAGACTCTCATCTACACATTCCAGAGGAGAGGGAATATGGAAACAAATATTCAACATACAGTGTACACTTAGCTTCCTTTTTTCCACCTTAGTCTGTTCATACACTGAGCAACAAAAAATATAATAAAGATGGGCACAAAAATAAACCACTTTTTCCATCACTTTACCGTGTGAAAGGGTTACTTTTTAGACTGTAAGGACTTGGTTGATAATATATTGTTTCTCTAATCCGGTTCCTTCTCTGAATAGACTAAATATTGAAGACTAGTTGCACAAAAATCAGTATTTGCTCAACTGTAGGAATAGCAGTCCCATCACTTCCAAAATGACAGAATTTTGTAAAAATATATTTTTATTCTTTTTATGATAAATTATTCTTACCACTGCCAAGCTATAGATAAGAAAGGGACGGGATCATCATATGCTAACACTTCATGCAAAATATGGAAGCACTTCTACCTTATCCAGCTAAAAACAAACTGAAATTATGCATATAATGTATATGAATAAAATTACTCCTAATCAAAATGAACTGCCCACATAATGCAAAAAATGGAACTAAAAATAATGATGACAGCTATCTTATTTCTCAACAGAGCTTAGATACAGTACAGTAAACAGCTAAATATTAACATGCCTTCAAAAGGACACAATTTCAATTTAACTTTCCTCTCCAGTCAATCTGAATTTTATCACTGGGAGTTTGGAGGCAATTATGCCACACTCAGCAAAAACTTTTATCTGAAAATCTTCCATTTTCTCATATTCTAAATAAATGTTTTGTGTTAGTAATCCTTAAACATTTCAATTTTTATTGTGAAATGTGTCTTTTGCTTTTTTACTTTAGTGTTATGATTATTAATACTAATACTGAAAATAATACCTAAGTTGTGAAACAAGACTCAGAATATTTGAGAATATTTATGTGATATAATATATTATATTATATAT